>JACCGJ010025045.1:0-40765 GCA_013407085.1 Atriophallophorus winterbourni
ATAATCTTGTTTAACATGTATCCACTGTTTCAAGGCTCACTGAACCTGATCTTAATGTCTCCACCCGATGACGGCAAACAGCCAGAAACCGGCAGTGGAGTTTAATTTCGGGGGATGTGAGTAACACATTACTTTGGTTATCCACAATCGCCTTGAGTGATTAACCAAGAATCACTTTGTGATTCTGTGTTTGAACATCGTGGTTCGTTATACGAACCCTGTGCAACAGTGGCATTCAAGTATAATCTTGTTTACCATTTATCCGCTATTTCAAGGCTCAATCAGAACTCAGAAAATTTATGGTAGAAAAGCATTATGTTTAACATAACCATAGGCAATAAGGTATTGGAATCTATATATATATATTATATATAGAATATTATATATATAATCTTGAAAATCAATAGTCACACTCGCATACCGCATGGTTCGTCATAAACTCATCGAGTTTGGAAGTGAAAACCTTAACAGATTCTGATCGTGTGATTTCTTCAGGCAAATAATTCTAAATGAAACAAATTCTTACCGAGGAAAAATTACGAAGTATATCCAATCGAGAATGCGGAATGCTCAAAGCCTTCGAATGTGTTCGTGTTCGAGTAAGGTCATTGGGATTTAGCAAGTGTTTAAGGGGATGGTTTACAGAATGCAGGATTTTGAATGTCAACATAAGGTCACTACGAATCCGCCGTTGGGTAAAATCGTGTAGGTTCAGTTTTAACATTCGCTCTGTGTAAGGCAAATTTCTGTACTGGGAGACCAACTTTGTAGCACGATGATAAATCCTGTAGAGTAGTTCGATATCCTTCCTCAGCCATGGTGCCCAGGCTTGGATGGAATATTCCATAACAGGGCGTATATACGTGTTAATTACCCGGGGTAGGGTTTCGGGCGTAAAAATCCGGAATATTCTTTTGAGAAGACTCAATATACGACAAGCTTTATTGTACACCATCCAGCAATGATGTCCACTCTTAAGTTTAAACGAAACCCAGATACCAAGATCTGTTTCTGCTGTGGTCCAGACGAGATCTTGTGTGCCAAGCTGATACGTGTGGTTCAGAGATTTTTCAAGCTGCAGCATTTTACATTTCGCAGGGTTAAATGGTAACTCATTTAACTGGGACCAACGAAATAAGGTGCATAGATCCCGTTATAATGCCATACAGTCATTAACAGACCTGACACGTTTCCATATTTTAATATCACCGGCAAATAGTATCAGGTTGCATCCAATATCCTCTACTATATCGTTCATATACACCAAGAATAGAAGAGGTCCAAGCACCGAGCCTTGCGGAACTCCACTCGTGACGTCTATTTTTCTAGATAAGGTGCCGCCAACGCGAACTTGTACGTGTCTGTCAATAAGATAGTCCCTTATCCAATTCAGCAATATTCCCGTTATTCCATAAGATTCGAGCTTTTGGATTAAGATGTCATGGTTTATTCTATCGAAAGCTTTGGAAATATCGATGTAGCAAGCATGTACGGCTTCACCTTCGTCTAGTGCCTTGGTCCAATACTCGAACGTTCTAAGAAGGTTAGATAAACAGCAACGATTTCTTCGAAAACCGTGTTGTGCTGCGGTCAAAATGTTTTGGTTTTCAAAATGTTCTCTTATGCGCGCAGTCACAATGCGTTCCATTAATTTAGAGATCACCGGAAGTAACGTTACCGGTCTATAGTTTGCTGTGTCTGAACGTCTACCGCATTATATATATGAGAGTTATCATCCCTGCTTTCCATTGCCGTGGTATTTTTCCTTCATTTAAGCTGAGATTGAATATACGAGTGAGAGGAGCAGTCAAAGCAACGCGACACCTGCGAAGTACGGCGGGAGTAATTTTGTCTGCGCCTGGGGACTTCTTTTCGTTTAGTTGACAAAGTTCCCGTCAAACCACGTATTCGATAATACTCATTTCACTTAGTAATTCGAAATGTGGTAAATTTGGTGAAACTTGATATGGGATTGAAGACAAATGAGTAAAACGTTGCTAAAGCATCGGCGGTATCTTGGGCAGTGTGGGTCAATCCATTAGGTGTTAGTGCAGAGAATACACCTGGTTTTCTCTTTGATCGTTCATTTACTATCTTGTAGAGAAGCTTAGGATAATTTTCCATTCTCTTAAGCAAGTTCCGTCGTTATTGCATGCGATCTTCTCTTACAAGAGTCGTGACTTGGTTCCGTATCTTACAGAATCGCTTCTAAGTTGCTTCCGTACCAAACTTCTTATGAGTTACCCAAGACTCTCACTTATCAGTAAACCATTTCTTAATTCTACTCCGAATAACAAACTGGTTGTTGTAGCCGCATTTGTGTGGTACAAAAATCGAGTTTTCGTAAATCTTCGAATTCAGATAATTTAGAAACGAATTGTAATATGAGCCAGAATCCATTGAATCAAACTCATGAGTTTGTGCATCCCGGAGACGGATATTTAAGGATTCAAATTGTATTTTCCTTATGACTTTCGTCTGTTCGCTCGATGATCACTCTTTTCCCAGTGGTGCCAGGTGTTGTATATCCTCTACCGCGGTTGCCTCAGGCGTTAAGACGTGCCGTGCGGTCGCATTATTTTGAGCTCCTGTTAATCAGGATATACTGTTCTTACACTTACACGTACGTGAATATATTATATTTTGTTGGACTCTTCTTGAAGTCAGCTTTCTGGATATACCACTCTCGTAGCGGTATTCGTTAATACGAGCAAATTCGGATTTATCGTGATTTTCCCATATTGGATCTACGCGTGCAACTCTGTTAATACGCTTCAAGTCCTCAAAGGGATTAACGTCATCGGAAAGATCTTATTCTTCGCCGTCGACTGGTTATATATATTCAACGTCGTGAGAGCAACTACTGAAGCGCATTGCCGGAATCAATTCTGACTTTGCTCTTATTAGTGAACAACGCTTTTCGTCGGACTCACCATATTCATCATCGATCGCTCGACAGAACCACTGCTTGTGCATACACAACTGAACAGTACTGCATACAAACCTGACCGGATGACCCCGATAAGGATACAAAGCGCACCGGGCTGGCGTGCGTTATTTGTACATTTGCCTCCTATAGAAACCGGCGTCCGTTACATTACTTTCCACGGGCACGAAGTATATATTAGCTGACCAATCAGAATCCGTTCAAGGGGCACGAATCAGAATGCGTTTATTTTTAAGCCAATCATGGCATCTGGCCGTCCTTTAAAAAGCGCTGCAAACTAGCAGGCAAATCGACCACTGATCCTGGTCTTGCCTACGAGACGTGAGACACCGTTCTATAGGCTGTTTCGCGGTAAGGTCAAATCAGTGGTGGTGGGTTGACTACTACTTAATTATGTTCCCTGTCGTGACTATCACCCTTGGTCTGACGAAGCTTGTCAGAAGTGACGTGTTACGTAAAACCTACTCTAACCGATTGCACTCACATTTCTTTGCATTATGAATACACGAACATATATATTAAAATCGATAGATAGCGTTAACATTTCCGGAAAAAATTGGACAATAAAGTGTGGAGAAATTAACTTTATGTACGACCAATTTGAATACCCCTCAGCGTTGAAGTGAGCAGCGTGGATGCAGCATTTATGCAATACCCCTACTGGATGATTTCAACCATCAACGGCTTGAAACCAAAGACTACACCCGCAGCAATCAATTGAGCGTAAATTAGGCGATGATTAATCTCATTCCATTGTACAACCACGTGAATCACTTCACTCGACAGAGAGGCCCAGAGCAACCTTCAGTCCTAGATTTAATTTTAACATCCGAAGCAGCAGCAGTTGAATCAGTGCAGTATCATCTGGGGCTAAGTGACCACCTCGTTTTGTTCTTTGAATTCGTGTGCAGCAACAGGAGAGCATCAAATGATGTGAAACTCCTCAGAATGTTTGATTACTTTGGACTTCACGATGCACTAAATATGCTAGACGAGAGAAATTTTGATCTTACGTATCCAGAAACTCAGTTTCAGCCTTTTAACATATAGTGGTATGACAATAGACGAAAACTCAGCTTATAAACCTAAAAGAAAAACTAGAACATTTTGTTTTAAACTTTTCAGCCGCACTCGAAAGTGTATAGCTGTGCGAAATTCGTCATGGGCTACACAAACAGACGTATCCTCTAAACATTTTTGAAAAATCCGAAACAAGGCAACATCCTTAATTCGCGAAGATAAGCAATATTATCATTGGGTGCTTGTAGAACAGATGAAAAGATGCTAAGATACTCGATCGTAAACAGCACGACTAAGGTCAAACCGTGAGATTTTTCTATTCAGCAGCTCGATGGATAGAGATACTGTGAGGCACCACTGATGACTTAGCAACATTTTATGCGCAAGCATTTTGTCCAAAGGATGTGTCACTGTCAACAACTTTGCCAGGTTCAATAGAGTTAGAAAGCCCAAGTGATGTCAGTGTGAATCCTACGGTTATGCGAAGGCATTTACGCAGGCTAAATCTCCAGGGGTAGACGAAACAACGCCGGCTATTCTGTGGCTATGTGAACTGAAGCTTTGTGGTCCACTATGTGATTTATTTAAATACACAATGCTAAATACGCGAATCGTATCGATTGTCGGGAAAACCGGAGTTATTACACCAAGCTATAAAGGTGGTAGTCATTCTGATCCGGCCAAGTACGTCCCTGTGACACCTTTTCAGTGGTTTCTAAATTATTGGAACGCTTGGTGTGCGAGTGTTATCCGGCAAGTCGAGAGCCGTGTAATATTATTTAAGGCACAACAAAGATTTAGAAAAACACTAATGCTTAACTAACTTGATAACGATTTTGAACGATTCGACGCAAGCATTAGATGAAGGGAGTTGAGTACATGCCTGCTACTTAGATATGTCTAAAACTTTCGATCGTGTAGATCTCTCTTTACTGCTTCGGAAGCTGATGGATGTTGGTGTCAGTGGAAATCTACTTTCATGGTTCAGAAGTTACCTGTATGAACACAAAGCGAAAGTTAGAAATTTCCAAAACTATTGAAAGCACGAGCGGTGTCCGACAAGGTTCATTACACGGTCTAATACTGTTCCTTAAATTTTTAAATGATCTACCGCAATTGGTACGATGTATACTTGTTGTTTTCGCCGATGTAAAAATTAGGATGAAGGTCAACTCTGTTGAGTATTGTTTCGTTTTACAAGCAGACCTAAATAAGCAGCACAAGTGGTAAAATTCACAACATACAGCACTTCAATTTCCGCAAGTGCAAAATCTTACAACTTGGAAAACCATTCCCGCTCGCATACGTCCTTGGCAATCACACGCTTGGGTGGAGTATATCGCAGAAAGATATCGGTATTCGGAAGTTTTAAAGTTTACAGTGCGATGTTGTATATAAGCCTGCATCCAGCATACTCGTCTAACTCAGACGAATTTTCGGGCGTTCCTACCGCATGCATTGTCACAAATGTATTCAATACATACGTACATCTATTGCGGACTATACAGCGCAAGCTTGGGCACCATGGATGGAAAAGTCATCTAGTTACTAGAGAGGATTTATCATAAATCAACTAAAATAGTTACTGGATTGCATAATCTACACTTTAAGCAGCGACTGGCTAGACTCGGTTTGTGCACTCGCGAGCGGAGTCGAGCTGACCTAATCCTGACATACCGAAGAATCGTTGCTGTGTCCCACCCACTCAGACACCACTTTAAAATTGGTTCTTGTTTCCGACCCGCAGTCACAATGTGACCCTTCAAATACCAATCAATCGTGCAATCGTGTTGTGCGGCTAACATCGCGCTAAATTGATTTGCCAATGGTAGAGATCTCCATGCTGAAACATGCCGGTGTCTCATTACTATTTATATTCATTTTCTCATTTGCCTAGGTCTGGACAACCTGACAGCATCTTAGCCCACGTGGAGTCGCTGATTGTGCGGCACTTTGCCTGGATCAGGCTTGTGCGTTCATGCCATACCATCCTTCATGCTCGAATCACAACCTTAAAATAAAATCCAACGTCGGCGCAATGAATTATCCACCTAAACTTTCGGTGAAGTCTGTCAGCAAAATCTAGCTTCTGGCTAATGTCCCGAATTAGTTGTTCGCCTCAATCGGCACACATAAGCCTTAAGGAACTCATGACTCAATGCCATCTTAATGAAAATCAAATCAATCAAAGGCAGTAGTACGTCTCCGTAAAATTCAAAGAGCAACGTGTAAATCGAAAGAATGAATGGAGTCAGTTACTAAATGTATTACACGTGTCATGATTGTTACTTGTTTGTGCTGTACACCTTTTGTATACAGTTACTAAACTTTCATATTTACATTTCAGCTTATGTACTCTCGTTCTAGATAAGTACAGCGTTACATATTCTATACTAACGTGACTTCCTTTTGAACTCAATTCGGATCAGATTCTACGTTACAATTTACTTATCCATAACACGATGGATCCAACATTACGATCAAGATTCTTCGACGCCGATCCCAACTCACCAGATGCATCCAAACGCTCGAATCATTGGTTTCGCGCATTCAATACTTATCTGAACTCTGTGGAGCCTTCCAAATCTGACAAACTCGAAACGCTCATTCATTTCCTGGATCCTCTGGTGTATGATAATATTGCGGACTGTACCGATTACAATTCTGCGATAGATGCGTTGCGACAACTTTATATCCGCCCTAAAAATATTATTTATGCTAGATATCTCTTGCAAACGTGCAAACAAGAACCTGACCAAGACGTTGATCAGTTTGTGCTAAAACTAAAGTCTTTGGCCAAGGATTTTGAATTCAAAACTCTCACTGCAGTGGAATATCAAAACGAATGTATCCGAGATGCTGTGATAAACGGAATTCAGTCCTCTTCTATTCGCGAAAAACTGTTGGCGCAGTCGGAACTCAGTCTAGACGGAGCACATAGACTTGCGAGATCTCTTGAATTAGCTCACAAACAGTCTCAGTCATATACAGGTAATCAGTCCCTCTCATGTTCAACGATCCCATCCACACAACAGAATCCGGCCGAGCCCTCACCAGTCTAATCTGTGTGGCGATCATATCACTGCTTTATCAACATCCATGCAAATTTGCTATTTCTTTGGTTATACCCGACATCCTCGTTCAAAATGCCCTGCACGAGAATCAGTGTGCAATCTTTGTGGCAAAAGAGGTCATTTTCAGCGCGTATGCCGTTCGAAAACTAGACTCAATCACCATACAAACTGTGTTGATGGCAGTTTTATTATCTATGTCTGTTGCCGCTGCTTGCTTATCCCGCACTATCACAACTGTTGAAATCAACGGAATCTCCCTCCGTGCTCTTGTCGATACTGGGAGTTCTTGTAGTTTTATCAGCTCTAACATAGTAAATTCGTACAATTGGAAAGTTTACCCAGGTTCTTCAGTGGTTAAAATGGCGTCTATGACACTCTTGTCAAACGATGGGTTATTGTTCTGTATCCATTCAATACGGATGTGCCCTATATAAAAATTTCAAACTATTCGTACTACCTAATCTCTGCACTGAAGTCCTATTTGGACATGACTTCCATGGTCTGCACTCCAAGATCGAAATTCCATTCAGTGATGCATTTGCCCTCTGCGGATTGATTGCTGCAAGCGTTGAATCTCCCTCACTCTTTACGAACTTGTCGCCAGCTTGCAAGCCTGTTGCAACCAAATCGAGAAGACATTGCCCAGATGATGAACAATTCATAAGAACGCTTGTTGCAAGAAGGCATAATTGAGTATTCAACGTCATCGTGGAGAGCCCAAGTGCTCATCACAAAGAATACGAACCACAAACGTCGAATGGTCGTGGATTACAGTCAGACCATCAATCAGTTTACATATTTGGATGCGTACCCATTGCCGCGTCTTGATAAAATGATTGAAGAGATCTCACGCTTCGGAATTTATAGTACTTTGGGCCTTTTATCTGCTTACCATCAAATTCCGATAGCTGCAACCGACCATCCATATACCGCTTTTGAAGCTTCTGGTAGCTTATTCCAGTTTTGCCGCATACCGTTCGGTTACAAATGGTGTAGCATGTTTTCAGCGCGCTATTGACAGCATCATTAAGTCCGAAAATTTGAAAAACACGTATGCTTACATAGACAATGTCACTCAGGAGGAGCACGATGCTCATTTCGAGTCGTTCATGAAAGCTACAAGGAAGTATGGAATAACACTTAATGATAGTAAGACTGTCACCGCCGCCAAGGAGATCTGTCTCTTGGGTTACAAGGTTTCCAAAGGTGTGATTAGACCTGACCCAGAACGTATGGAACCTATTCGTAAACTACCACCCCCACGTAACGCTAAAGAATTGCAACGCGTGATTGGAATGTTTGCTTACTACTCTCATTGGATACCTACGTTTTCTGACAAAATAAATAAACTGGTCAAAAACAAAACATTCCCTCTACCTGACGACGTCCATTCAACCTTTGAAAATCTGAAAAGCGAACTTGAATGTGCCATACTTATTACGATAGACTATAATGAACCATTGGTCATCGAAACAGATGCTTCTGATGTCGCCATTGCCGCTTCTCTTAGCCAAAACCATAAACCCATTGCCTTTTTCTCGAGGACACTCAATCCTAGCGAAAAAAATCACTCGGCTGTAGAGAAGGAAGCATACGCCATTGTTGAATCCATCAGGAAATGGAGGCACTATCTACTTGGTAGACCATTTAAACTGGTCACTGACCAGCGCTCGGTTGCATTTATGTATGGTGGCAGCCAAAAGAGTAAAATCAAAAACGATAAGATACAGCGCTGGAAAATCGAGCTTTCCGAATACAAGTATGATGTTGTGTATCGACCGGGTAAAGAAAACCATGTTGCGGACACTTTATCACGTAACATCTGTGCGTCCATTACTAACCCTGAACAACTGAAGGAGCTGCACACCTCACTCTGCCATCCAGGAATCACCCGAATGTTTCATTTTGTCCGGTGCAAAAATCTTCCTTATTCGGTAGACGATGTCAAACGAGTCATTGCCAATTGCAGAGTGTGTGCTGAACTAAAGCCAAGGTTTTTCAAGTCTTCCGGTACCCTTATTAAAGCCACACAGCCTTTCGAGCGTCTAAGTATAGATTTCAAAGGTCCTTTACCTTCAAGTACTCGAAATCGCTATTTGTTAACATTAATAGACGAATTCTCTCGATTCCCTTTTGCCTTTCCATGTGCGGATATGTCATCAGCTACTGTGATTGGCTGTCTCACACAACTTTTCACTTTGTTCGGGATGCCTGCCTATATCCACTCTGACAGGGGTTCGTCATTCTTGTCTTCTGAACTCAAAAACTTTCTGACTGAAAAAGGAATCGCCATGAGTCACACATCAGCATATAATCCACAAGGCAACGGCCAGGTAGAACGTCTCAATGGCACACTTTGGAAAACAATCAGCCTTGCTCTGAAAACTCATAATTTACCGACAACTCGTTGGGAGACTGTTTTACCTGATGCTCTACACAGCCTCCGGTCATTGCTGTGCACATCTACGAATCACACACCTCATGAACGCATGTTTCAGTATGCTCGACGCTCTTGTTCTGGGACCTCTCTGCCTTCTTGGCTAACTACGCCAGGTTCGGTCCTCCTACAGCGATGCGATCGGTCATCTAAGTATCAACCGTTGGTGGAAGAAGTGGAGCTCCTGAGTTGTAACCCTCATTACGCTCGTATTGCAGAACGGAAACTGTATCACTCCGCCGTTTAGCCCCAACAGTTCGGGAAACGACAACAGACCTTTGTGATCATCCTGACTCCGATAGAAACATCGAACAAAGGACCTCGGATGTAACACAGGAAGACCACAACAATAATTCCCGATCAGTGGAGATGTTGACGATGTCATCGCATGAAACCCTTACCCCTACTTACCCGGAACTACTAGAAAAGCAGCAACGGGTTCGACCCTACGATCTGAGAAATCGTGAGGACTAAAATTAATTTGGCCTTCAATCGTACGAGCTGACTCAAAACAAAGCCGGGGTGAATGTCATGATTGTTACTTGTTTGTGCTGTACACCTTTTGTATACAGTTACTAAACTTTCATATTTACATTTCAGCTGATGTACTCTCGTTCTAGATAAGTAAAGCGTTACTAATTCTATACTAACGTGACTTCCTTTTGAACTCAATTCGAATCAGATTCTACAACGTTACAACACGACCCTGTCTTTATTAGACACAACTAATTCCAGGTTTGAGCAACCTGACAGTACCTTAGCCCACGTGCATTCTATGATCGTGCGGCACTTTCCCTGGATCATTCAGTGTGCAGCAAAATCAACATCGGACACAGCACTGCCATATTACCTCTAAAATGCCAGGTTGTCCTTGTGTGCGGAAGTCAGGGACTAAAAGTATGATCCTTTGGTGGACAAGGTTATTATAATCGAGTGGGTTTGCCCATCAGACGGACAAAGAAAACGATTGATAAATTAGCCCTCGTATGTGAAGAATAGGCGAATGGTATGGAAGCAAAAGCCTGATCCAGGAAAACTGCCGCAGTCAGGGACTGCACGTGTGCTAAGATAATGTCAGGTTGCCTATGCCTAGACAGATATGAGGAAGAAAAACGAATAGGAAATGGTAGTGAGACTCCAGCCTGTTTCAGCATGCAGCTCACTACCGGTGGCCAATCAATTTAGCACGATTTTAGCCGCACAGCACAGAAATGCTGCATGATTGCACATCCGTGCAGGCGAAGCCAGAGAACAATCTAGAAAATGCCCAATTAGAGGATGAACCATTAATGCCCGGATATGCAAGAAATCATGGTCATTGTTTGAGCGATAGCAACGTACATGTCCACCATATTTTTGAAACCAAGAAGCGAGCTCGTTGCCGCTTGATCAAACACAGTAGTGGTGAATGTCGTATGTGCTTATCTATAACTCATATCATTCCCATCTTAATCAAACGTTCTGTCATGTTAAAGCCTAATTGTGTGAAATCACTTGTTCTAACTAGTGTCATAAACTCCGTTAGTTTCGTCTCGCCATATCGCACAACAATAAGGTACAGTCTAAGCGCGATGGATACCCAAGGAGCTTTATAATACGCAACAAACTCAATCGACTTCAACAATCAAAGCGAGACGAAAACAGAATCAAATGCATTCTACCGTGTTCATCATCTCGGAAGTTGTAGCCCGCGTCCACCGGCCACTAGGAATAGATATCGGCAAAACTAAGCAAGCATTTCAACAATATGAAAGACCGAGTTACAAAAAGATTGTATGGAGATTGCAAAAGGAACCCGGTCGGACAAACCGCTAGCAAGACCACATGAACACCAGTTAGCCGTATGCCGACGTGACTGTAAATCATTGATCACAATGTTGATTAATTTGGGCATCTGTTTGATCGGGACCGCACATAGTTGCCAAAGGAAACAACCATCTGGTGCGAGAATTCTTTGAAGCGTGGTAAGTTAAGTTAACTTGCATCACCCTCAGATGTGACTTGAGGACCAATGAGAAACCGCTTACGGAGAAGACAACATACGAACTCTATCAACCTGCGTGAGTGATGGCGAACGGACAAACCGTATCGAAACCAACAAATTCGAATAACGAGTCACTTCGAAGAAGTTTTGCTGATGATGTTACAAAGCCTGATAACGAGACGCTCAGCAACTATTATACAAGCTCGATGAATACATTTTACAGAAATCCTCTGCTAGTGCTAAACAGTTAATGTCATTGGGTATAAATACAAGTCTTAACCCGTCAGTAAAAAAATACGTCTCAAATTCTAATAATAAAAGGATTCACATTCATCCGAATTTGTATTACGATCAACATGACGTAACGAGCCACTTATTCTGCCTTTGCTTGAGCAGCTTGTAGGCGTTTGCCGTATCGCCGGGCACTCATTCGGTGATGGCGAATGACGTGGAACGCGTGATAACGGAGTTCTGACGGTGTTGGCTTGTGTGGTTTGTGGTTCTTTGTACGTTGTTTGATTGGAAGCAAATCACCTCGGAGTTGCCTGGCCTTTGAAACTTCATCAGCCTGGAAATGCAAAAATGCAAAGTAGCTTACAGAGATGATAGTAGTACAGTAGTAGTATGCCTGCAAGTGCGAAAAGCAATAATGAACGATGGAATGTACAACCACTATCGTGTCAGGCGAGGCGGTTACTCTTTGCCGTACAGTTCAGATCGCACATCTTAAATCAAACTACATTGTATACAATCTGTAATAACATGAAAAGTGCACTCCGCTAACCTGCTCCGCAACATCCTGCATTTTGGAAGTCGTTGTGTTAAAATAAAAGACAAATGGCATTCAAAACCAATATCACATTCCCAGCAGACTCCACAACCAGTTTACACTTTGACTCTGGGACATTGCCTGGATCGTGCTCGGCCACTTGTGACCGAGTCATCCCACATTCCACACAAATGCCGAGTGTACAACGCAGTGGTGCGTGTTACACTGCTTTATGGCTGCGAAACCTGGTCTATCTGGGCGAAAAATGTCCGTCGGCTTTCTGTTCTTGATACCTGTCTGAGTAAGATTGCTCGCATTCGGTGGCAGCACCGCGTTACAAATATATATGTCTGCAAGCGGGTGTTATGACCAAGTGGCCACGGACTGAGAGAAAAACTAACGCTTGCACGTTTGCGATGGTTGGAACATGCTTTAAGAATGCCACCTCACCGTTTACCATAACGCGCCTTATTCGCAGAGCCTGTCAGAATCTGTGAGGAACGACCGGGTGGCCAGTCCATGACGTGGCGCGTTGGGATGAAGAAACTCACGGCAGCGCCAGGCTCGGTTGAGCCTGCGTGGGGTCCAAAAGTTCCACCTAATCGTTGGCTGGAAACCTTACGAGAAATGGCTGCAAACCGATGTCAGTGGCGGCAGTGTATTTTATTGTGTCATAAATTTGTAATCTGGTATTATTTGATGAAAAATCATCGAAGCAAATCAAAAATCGCATGCAGTGAAATTACAAAAACAAGTCGCTTTTTGCTTTCGCATATTCCGCTTGCCTGTTTTCAACATTGCTTGACGCTGTCTTGCTCCAGAGTTGTGCTTCATGATGATGATGGCCTGCACAACACAAAAGCATCGCACGATTGCACATGCGAGCAACATACATAAATCCATAAATAAAACCAGTTTCTAGCCCTTTGTCATCATTAGGTGGGCGATAGGATTAGGGTGCTAACCTTGTGACACTCACTATAAAAAGTTTAGATGAACAATCGCTTATATCTGTTTAACTTCATCCACGGTTGCTATAGCTCACGCGCAGTCTCTGACTGTGCGGCACATTGCCTGGACCCGGCTTGTGCTTTCATACATACATACATACATACATACATACATATAGGAATAATAAGTCTCAAGGATCAGTCTAATCTTAAACTTCCCAGCAAGGGTAGGCGGTGGGGGTGTGAATGAATGAATGAATGAAAGCACAAGCCTGATCCAGGCAAAGTGCCGCACAGCCAGAGACTGCACGTGGGCTAAGTTACTGTCAGGTTGGGTGGGGGTGTGAGCAACACAATACATTGAAGATTATCACAGAATCGAGTGTAAAACTAAACTTGCAGTCCTCATTTCCAAAACGGTTGGTATGTATGTCAAAGATTCAGGAATTTTAGTTGTCGAAGTATATAAGTTGGTAATGATAATCTACGGTTGCTGAGGTCTAGACAGTTGAAATAGCAGTAGGACTCCAGCGTGATTCTTCATGCTGATCAACATGGATAGCATATCAATTTAGCAAAGTAACTTGCGCAGTACACAACCGCGCATCCGAGCAACGGTAATGGAACAGAAGTGCCAGGTAGGTGAGTGTAAGTTGAAATAAAACTGGCATGACCGTGAAGCTGGTCTATTTGTGAGCACTGGCTCGTTTTACACAATCTAACAGTGGCTCCAAAGTCAGACCTATGAATCCTACGAATATTTCATGGCTCGCTGAAACTAATCTTTTTATGTGTTTTGATGAATGTACTGAGCCCAAAACCGGTGATCAAAATGATTTCTATATTGACTATTGATCATATCAGAGTTATGTATAAAATCGTATAGGTTGCTTATCTTTTCGGGTGCGATGTAATAAGAAACCATGGTTGGATGTCGATCACAGCGAATAAGAAATTAAAAAAAATATTTCCAAGCAGGAAACTAGGGTAAACGTTATCTCCACTACCAATTTTGGCTAGGCTGAAAAGGGGTGTAGCATTGAAATAAAAAGCCTATCTAACTACTTTTAATTTAGACAATGCGTCAGTGAGCTAGTGGTGTATTGGTCATGTGCTTCGCCTAAGTGTCCTGAGGTCGCAGGTTCGAGTCTCGGTGGCGGAATTATTTTCTGAAAATTATTCGTCATCGGATTGAAGACACATCATTTTTTCCAAATAGGATTTTCTAACTTTTATCTCTCTTATCTTAATTTTGATTTCTTCCAAAGCAATCTCCCTCTCCCATTTTATCCGCTCCCTTGATTTTCTTTTCATTTCCATTTCGTTGAGTTTTGCATCTGCTGGTTCAGCGAAACGGTGCACGAAGGGTTGCAGAGATTGAGAAAAGGAACTGTGGGGAGAGTCATTAGTGAGAGTGTCATTAGGAAACGTATTAAAAAATGGATCCAGCTCATCAGAGCTGGAACTTTCCTTGAGCACTGCACCCGCTATTACTTGTAGTTTGTTAGTAGGCCTTTATTTTATTTATTTATTTATTTTTATTCACAATTATCAGCCAGTGGTTTGTTTGAACTTGTCGCTTTGGACAAAATTGAAATTGAGATAAGGGATATAGAAGTTAGACAACGCTATTTGGAAGAAATGATGTCTTAAATCCGATGACGAATTATTTACAGAAAATAATTTCGCCACCAGGACTCGAACCTGGACCTCACGACTGCAAGGATAGTGGTTTTAACTTCTACCGGAAACTAGCACAAGGGAATTGTAGCGATAAGTCATGCTAGAAAAATCTATCTGACAAACAAGTGATTAAATTGCAGTATATTTAGTGTTGTGAACCAGCACTAAAGATGGGTAAGACAAAATACCAGAATAGAACTGCTATAAAGGGGTCAAAATTCCAGTCCTGAAGGCATTATCAAGAACCAATAAAACAAGCAAAACTATTAACGCTCACGACAAAAAAACATACAAGTAGATAGTGCAGTTAGTAAAACTAGGATAACGGTGAGGCTTACCTTAGCCTCTAGAGGTTGTAATTTTCCGGGGTTTCGTGGGAATAAAATAAGGCGAGATTTGTAGGCTTTCAATCTAGCGACGTTGCGTTCCAAGCTTTCGACTGAAACATTTCTCCTACGATGGTCGACAGAAATACCAATCGTTCTGGCAAACTTCGGAGTGAATCCGGCAGCGCGAATCTCTTGCAAAGTAAATCCACGTCCGGCACGAATTTTCATGTTATACCGAAGGGTTGGACAATTTACAATGGGTCGGAGAGGCCCTGAAATAGGTCGAGGAGCGATTCTTTTTGCTTTGGCTTGTCTAGCTTTCCGTCTGCGTTCTTTGCGTGCCGGTTGATTGAACCATGTTTTTACCATAGACTGCCATTTCTTACGGAAATGGTTAGCATGCAAAACATCGTTCCCATGGACCATGTTGCCAAAATTTAAATTTGGCGCGCAATTAACACAAAGAGAATCAATAAAACATTTTTCCGATAGATGAAAATCAAGAAATTTCTCGACGGAATATGACTGAAAACAACGTTTTCCAGATATGCATGTAGCTAAGAATACCAGTATAGCTCGAAATTTTACAGACGTTCTAGTGGTTCTAATCCAATTTTGAGTCCGTAATTACAATATTTTTACAGTTGTTTATGTTCTATTATCTACTGTGTCTAACTGTTTGCAGCGAGAGGTTCTACGATTTTTATAAAGTGTTTCTATTCTCTTAGGTTACATAATATTTTAAGCAAATAAATTGAAATTCTGTCAATTTTTTCAACCTCAAGTGAGTCGAGGATTCGGGGACATGACTTTAAGTTGCAGAAGACTAGAAGGCTGAAGCTGAGTAATGCGAGCACGCTATCCACGCGGGTTGTGAACACCGAAAGGGCTCCTGTCTCCACCTTTTGAACAGCTATTTAAAAGCCCGTTGGATCAGCATTTGTTGAGACGGATGGACTTGATCCCCGGAGTGATATAGTGGTGTTCCTCTACTCTCAGGGTTTGCCTTGTCAGCAGAAGTCACCCATGTCTAATACTGTGATGAGGCTTAAACGGGATTTCATCCCTTCTGATTTCGATTTAGAAGAAGAAGAAGAAGAAGAAGAAGAAGAAGAATGAAACTAATCGCACGTGTGTTGCATGAAATACAGGCAGATTCTTTAGGAAACGATAACGCTCACAATAAGACTATTATCATGCTTTGTTCATTATTCGTTGTGCAGATTAGATATCGGTTGTTCTGTCGCTTGAATGATATTCGAATTTGCCCTGACACTGTCGGAGAATTTTTATCCGCTCCTAAATACAATGTGGACAATACAATGTGGACATTAAGACAACTGATTCAAAAATCAATGAAAAAGCCAACGGACAATCCGGAATCATCCGTCAACACAACCGTTATGTTCCATCTGAATTATATAACGGTAATATCGGATCGAAACAACTAGAATAGACAACAAAAGAAAAGGTCCACGGCGTATGTATTAGTGGAAGTCTTAAGAATAGAATGCAATGCGAAGCAGTGTACAACCGATCTAGCCGCATGCTAGGTATGCTCCGGCATATTTCCGGACATTTTCGACGTTAAAAATTTCCCATGCTCATAAATACGTATATTAACCCAGTGATGCATTATTCAGTACAAGCTAGGGCACCGTGGCTACAAAAGGACATCAAGCTGCTCGAGAGGATTTTTCACATAGCAACTAAAATGGTTGGCGGTCTCCGCAACCTACCATTTAAGGATCGACTAGTTCATCTTAATTTTGATCCACTGCCTCACAGGATTGGAGCTAATCCTAACTTATAAAATAATGGAGTTTAAGATTCATCATCTGAGACATCTATTTCGCCTCGGGTCAAGCCATGCCACACGTACCCACCAGGTGGCATAGGAAATTGCACATTCACACCGGAACTGCCGTCGGTTGTTCTATTCGAAGCATGTTTGTTTCTTTTGGAACTCCCTACCCTTAGATGTTGTAAGTGAAAGGAATTTTAGGGACAAATTAGATATATTTAAGCGTAGTAATTCCAACCTATATCCCGTTTATATTACACGACATTTACACTAATGAATATATAAGCTATTTTTAAATATATATATATTCAAAAATAGTTTATATATTCATTAGCGTAAATGTGGTGTAATATAAACGGGATATAGGTTGGAATTACTACGCTTAAATATATCTTATATATTATAATATAATATAATATAATATAATATAATATAATATAATATAATATAATATAATATAATATAATATAATATAATATAATATAATATAATATAATATAATATAATTTAATTTAATATAATATAATATATATATATATATATAAGCATTCGGTTCAAATCTATCTTCATAAATTTACTCCACTAGGTTAACGTCTCCTGCAGGCCAGTTTCATTTGAGTGCGCATTGAGAAATTACGATGTGAAGTAAATAATCAATATTTAATAGTTTTTTGTGGTAATAAATGTTGATTGCTTGTAAGAAACCACTGGGTTGTGTGTACAGAGGGTCGCACAAAGCGTGTTAAAAAGCACACATGATGGGATAAAAATGGAGGCAAATAGGCCTTATAGCGTGCCATGTTCGCGTATAGCATATACCTTGATTGGAAATTCGTAACTTTTTATAGGGAGAAGTGTCAGCCCATGACACATTTTCACCAAGTCATCTAGCGCATGACTACTTGCGGACTGTTGCTTTGGCGTTAGCAAGGTTAAACCTTGCAAGCTGGGGAGAAAAGACTGGGAAAACTTTTAGTCGGTTATGGCTGTATGAGTTGTATGTTAGTATAGTAAGGTTGATTGCCATAGGTGTTTGTCTAGGCGTTGTTTAAACGAGCGAGAGAATGTTCTTTCGAACGTTATGAATATTTATTTAATATCACTATCCAGGAATGGCATTATTATTTAAATCATCAGGTAGAACATCTAAATTAAGAAGATTGCAAATTTTTTCTAGGGTAAGGAAAGAATCCAGGTGTGATTTGAATTCATTTAAAGAGGAGCTGAGTCTTATATATGTTGGAAAAAGATTCTACAGTTTATCGTATTTAGTCGAGAAGAAATCGTTCCTTACTTTTTTTACGAAACCTTGGTAATTTAATAGCTTTTTCACTGTTTCTCAAGCTTGACTTAAATCATGCCGTATATGATGATTCGAACTTATTTCTATATTATCCGTTGACAGTAATTTGGAGAATAAAATGAGATTATGCTTGAGTCTACGAAACAATGAGGGATCGAGGTTCAGTTGTATACATCTTTCTCTATAAGATTGTTTGGTGTTATAACCGATGATGGATTTTGAGAAAGTACGTTGTATCTTTTCTAAAACTATGCCATCGGATTTATTTATATTAATATATTTTATGTTACAATTGTCTAGGAAAGGAATGATGAATAATTTATACATTCCTATTTTAAAATGAGGTAGAATTATAGATCTGTGTATAATAATCATAGTTTGTTCGGCTTTAGTAATAAGATGGCGTATCTGTTCATTGAAAGTGAGTGATGCAGAATATCGAAAACCTAAATAACGCGTGCTCTCTATCATTTGAATGGCGTTATTCTGAAGAAGAATCTAGTTATCTTGTATAGTACAACTTATAGGCACAAAATTTGATTTATTTTCTGTTGAGAACGTGAGACCGTTATTTTTCACCCAATCTGCAAGTGCAGCTAAATCATGTCATCACCGAATAAGAACAGTTTACTGTGTGAAATGACCTTATGTATGTCATTTATATATATAAGAAACAGTAAGGGGCCTAATACGCTACCTTGAATCACCCCATTGGCAATAGATAGGCTGCGAGATCTGTGACCATTAGCTTCAACAGAGTAAGTGCGATCGGTAATAAAAGAAGTTAACCAGGAAAGAAGATTGCCACCAATGCCATATGGTTCAAGTTTCGATAATAATAATTTATGAGGAACAGTATCAAATGCTTTAGTTATGTCTGAGAAGACAACTACAACTGCCAAATCTTCCTCAAACGATGTAGGAATATAGTCCAGGTATTCAAGCTGCCATGTAGTGCAAGATCTTTTATTCAGGAAGCCATGTTGAGCATTAGAGAATAAACTTAGTGATAAGTGATTTGAGGTAGATTTTTCTACCAATTATTCAAGTAAACTAGATAGTATTGCTGTGTGGTTTATTGGGCGATAATTTGATACCGTGTGCTTTGAGCCAGATTTATGTCTAGGTGTAACGACAGAGTGTTTCCATTCTGAAGGGAAGATTCCAGATTCGATTGAAGTGTTAAATACGTTCAGTAGAAGTTTGAAATCATCACCATCCATCCTGCAAATGGCAGGTGGAATGCCTTTCGTGTCTGGCTAGAGACTCAACTCAGTTTGCTTGCAAACTTCATTAATTTCATCCAGGTTCATGTATATAGTGTGTAATGCACTAGGTGTCCGAAATGTTCTAGTGATATCTTTATATATAGAAGTATTGCATGTAGTATTGAAATACATGAGAAATTCTTCGAAGATGGTATTGGGGTATGTAATTCCTATTTCTGCAGAATTAAAATTTCTATCCTGAATAATAAAATCTACTTTGCTGGTTGATTTTACGGATCGTGATTTAAATAATATGCTAAGTGATTTTAGTTTATCACAAATGTTTAGTGTTCTTTTTTCTGATGCTTTCAATGTGTGGCTCAGAATAAGTTTGTGGTCACTTAATAGTTCATATGAACGTAAACCAGCGAAAATGTCATTATTGTTCAATGCAACTCTAGACAAACCTTTTTTCGATTTTCTCAATTATTACCTTATTATTAAATTTTTCAGAATAATTTGAATTGGAATAAATTGAAGGATAAGTTCAGCTTCGAACGTTTGAAGTTCACCAAATGTAACTTGCATTCAAAGCGAACAAAATAGCTGCAATAACATTTTATTCTCTATCGTAAGCAGTCATAAACACCATGCTCTATGCTACTCAATAATTCCCTCTGTATTATTGATTTTTTTATGTTCACAATTATGTCTACAATTTGTGAAAATCTAACCACGTTCAACGGCGGTCTTGCACTAAGCATCTTCTCGGAGTGTTTGCTTAACCTTGCATGTTGTCAAGCGGAGTAACGAGAAAAGCTTGTTATTGTGCACGACAGTAAAAGCCGCAGGGAAGCTGCCATGCTGATGTCGCTCTACTCGTTCACGAAACTTGTTTGAATGCATGTTTCATTCGAGGTGTAGGCACTTCTTCCCAGTTTGTTTGTGCTTACTATTCTATCAAATCCGTAGCTCTGTAATTCCCACCCTTCCCCATCGTTTACTTTTTCATAGTTGCGTGGCAGTTAAGCGTTCGGTTCGTGCTACCGGTTGAATGCTGTGTATGATGATGATGAATAGACAGACAAGTTCCGTCTAACTCAACTTCTAAGTTTGAATTATTTGCATTCTTATAGATTTTTGGAGCCTTTCCGTTTTACTGACGCTATATGTGATGAGTTTAGAGTATTTTCTGTACAATACTGAGTACTTTTTACGTTAACCTTGTTAAGAGGCTTCTTAGATATAAACACTTGTTGCGTGGATATTTTGTCTGGGATCATTAGGAACTGAAGGTCGGGTCGCATATTGTTATGGAACAATTTGTTTGTTTGGTTTACTGTAATGCCACTCGACATTTGAACTGTGATTTCTAGAAATGCTCGATCATTTCTGTGATACGGATTAAGTAGTTGAACCGGAGTAGTTAAAAAAGCTGACGAGAAAAATCATCCATTTTCGAAGGATAATTTATTGAGCATTTATTCACTTATATGTGTGAATATTTATCGTGATTTCACTCAGCCTGAACCACCATAAAATCAATGAAATCAGATGTTTATATTTGCCCACAACAAGTGAGAAAGTCGCTGATGGGTTCTGAAAAATACAACCAAAAATTAAATTTTTAAATTTTAATAACGGAGCTAAGTCTGTATTAAATTGATACGTATGATAAAACAAGAAAATTATCGCATTAATGTTAAATATATGCCCGTAAATCAAATTTTAATGAGAACGCAATGCAGACACACTTCATGCAAACACAGTTTAATAAAGCATCTAATTTAAAAAAAAGTTCACTTGCATGCATTTCCATCATAAACAAACAACGCAGGTTTCGTGCTGTTCGCAGTCATTATGTAGGGACAGTAACATCGGGATGCATATGTGCTCGAAACAGTGGAGAAATGGTAAATAATGTAGCGCATGTATGAAACTTTTTTTAGACTGGCTCGACCATCCTGTTCAATCAGACGCGCTAAAAAATGAATAAAAGGGTAAAACCTATGATCATAAAAAATGCTCATGTGCATATGTTTTCATCGCACACACGGATTCGTGCATTTTGCACTGTTCACATAGGGCGTTAAGATCAGGATCCCCATGCGCTCAAAAGAATGGGTGAATGGGGAACACCGAGCCATATTATGATACTGAAGGATAAGGATTGCGCGACCAAACGTTTCAATCACATGTGCCCAAACACATGTAGAATGTGGTTAAACACATATACATGATGAAAATGCTCATTTGCATGCATTTCATACACACACACAACGAAAGGATTCGTGCAGTTCGCACTCAGCATGTGGGGACCGTGTAGTAGACTGACCACTACAATAATGTTCCCGAGAATGTAGGAGGAAAATCACAGGAGATTGAAGATTTATCGCGGTAGCCAAAGCGTGCAGAAAGCTACAGCGGAGCATTCACGGAATACGAATCAACGGAATTGTCTCAAGGTGAATTTGTTTCAAGTCACAGTGAAACAATGTTGTTACAACCTTATAATCAGGATGCAAATGCGCTTTAAATAGTGTAGGATTGCTAAACACGTAGCATTTGTATGTAACTGTTTGATAAGGCTGGTAGACAAAACTGTTCAACAACATTTACACAAACACATGCACAATGGGTTAAACACCTAAATTATGATCAAAAAAGCTCATTAGCATGCATTTCCATCACACACAACCACCGGTTTCTTTCTGTTCACACTCATCGTGTAAGAACAGTAAGATCAGGATATGAAGAAAGAAAGAAAAATGGCTTGAAACAACGAAGGAATGATAAACAAGCTGCGCTTTTATGCCACAAATGGATAAGGCTGTTAGGGATAACCTTTTCAATCGCATGTCTTCAAACACGTATAATGTGGTTAAACCCATAATTATGAACAAAATGGTCACTTGCATGCATATACATCATACAACTACAGCGACCGGTTTCGTGCTGTTTGCAGTCATTATGTAGGGACAGTAACATCGGGATCCATATGCGCTTGAAACAGTGGAGAAATGGAAAATAATGTAGCGTTTTTATGGCACTTTTATATTAGGAATGGTTCAACCAACCTGTTCAATCACGTGAGAACAAAACATGTATAATGTGTTTACATCAATAACCACGAAAAATTCTCATTTGCGTACGCTTACATCACACAGTCCGCATGCCCGTTTTCGTGTTGTTTACACTCATCAGCAACGTCAGTAATATATGAATCCGCATGTAATTTAAACGGTTGAGGAACGGTAAGCACCTACCTCTTGTATGCAACCGTTGGATTAGGCAGGTACAACCAACCGGTTCAATCCCAAGTGCTTAAAGGCGAGTATAATAGGGTAAAACCCATAACCCTGAACTTAGCTGCACACTTGCATGCATTTTCATCAAACACACAAGATAACCGGTTTTGTGCTGTTTGTACTCATCCGGTGCGGACTGTAATATGAGGATCCGCATGCGCTTGAAACAGATAATGTTTGGTAAAAAGAAAGTAGCGCTTGTAGGCTACTGTTTGATAATACTGGTACGACCAACTTGTTCAATCCCGTGTGCTCAAACACATGAATTATGTGTTTGAACCCGTAAACACGAACATAAATGCGCCTTTGCATGTATTTCCACCACACACACTGACCAAATTCGTGTTGTTTGCACTCATCAGGTACAGACACTAATATCAGGATACGCGTGCACTTGAAACAGTGGAGGATTGCTAAACAACGTGCGCTTTTTGCGCCAAAAATGTATATGGGTGGTACGACTAATCTGTTCAATCACATGACCCCAAACACGTATAATAAGGTTAACCCAATGAGCACGAACAAAAATGCTAATTCGCTTGCATTTCGATCACACAGTTCCAGCGACCGGTTTCGTGCTGTTCGCACTCATTATGTAGGGACAGAAACATTAGAATGCATATGCGTTCGAAACAGTGGATAAATGGTAAATAATGTAGCGCTGGTACGCCAATTTTTATTGGAAATTTTTTATCATGATTTACATGCATTGGATTTTCATGAATGAAATTTATTTATTTAAAAATGTCACATATACCCAAACTCATGTATAATTGGGTTAAACCCATAACCCTGAACATAACTGCTCTTTGGCATGTATTTTTATCAACATGATTGGTTTTGTGATGTTTGCGCTCATCTGCATAAAACACTGGATTATGGGTAAAAAAGTATGTCACTGTTTCATATTGCTGGCACGACTAACATATTTTATCCCATCTTATTCAACTGTTGTAAAAGGCTGGTGCGACCAACCTGCTCAATCTCATGTGCCCAAGCACATGCAATTCATTATTTTTCAAATAAATTCAAAGTTTTAATTGTTCAAAGAGCAAATATTTTACAGTAATCATAGATTGGAAATATATGAAATACGTAAAATCAACAATTATGTTTTGTCAATATGGAAAGTCACCTTGTGGATTCAGGTGTGAGCTTGGATTTGGTCCACATATTCTTGTCAAATTCATCTTTGAACATGTTCAAGCTTGTTGTACAAATGATATTTGTGGGCAGAGAATTCCTTATGAAATAAACACGGACAGCAAAGAAGAACCTTCGAAAATTTGATCTAGAGTGTGGTGTGATTATCTCGTAGCCATGATATCTGCTATCCACGTACTTGCTGCCAATGAAACCGGTGTTCATGGGGTTGTTCCACTGTATGCAGAATGTTGAATAGCAGGATCAAGTCACCCTTGACACGACGGTACGAAAAGTTTTACTGATCAATAGTTGCAATCCTCTCCTCGTATAGTCCGGTCATCAGATTTGTATAGCGGTGTTATACAAAACACGTCCATGATTTTTGTAGCCATGGGGACCATGTTGGCCCGATATAGGTGTTAATTATCCGTGGGAGTAACCGCTTAATGAAAAAAGCGAAAATCATTCTGAGCAGTGCTAAGGTTTATTAGGAGTTTTTGTTTACCACAGAACACTGCCGTGAAGACTTTGAGTTACTGCTAATCAACACGACCCGGGACTTTGTATTTCGTACCACATGAGAGTAGTTATGATCCCAGAGATTATGTGAATTTGAAGGATACACCAACGTGAACATTTTAAATTTTTGGATGTTGAATTGTAGGCAGTTTCGTTAGAACCACGTATGAAGAGCTTCAAGATAATTTTATAGAACTTTGCAGTAGTCCAGACTCGGATGTCATCCGAACATAAAATGATTTTGCTACGTACTATTTCAGGTGTATCGTTTCTGTACTTCAGAAAGAGTAGTGGCCCCAAGTTTGAGCCTTGAGTTACTCCATTTTTGCCATCTACTAGGCTGGAATGTTTCCTTTCAACTGTAACTTTGATGAATCTACCAGTCAACTAATCCTGTATCCAGTCCATTATTCTGCCACCCACCCCGAGCTTCTCCGATTTTTTCAGAAGTATGCTTTAGTTAAAATGGTCAAAATCTTCCGACATATCCGAGTAACATGCATGATTAAGGTATCCATTATCCACGGCTCGAGTCCAATTATCATTAGATATGAGAAAATTGGTAGGCAGGAATGTTTTGTCTTAATTCCATGCTGTTAATTGGAAATGAGCTTATTTTGTTCCAAATTTTCGATAGGTTCATCAGCTACAAATTATTCGCGCAGATTAGATAACACTGGCAACAACATGACTGGACTATAGTAAGACAAGTCGGAACTGATTCCGCTATTGTATAACGGGAAATATTGGAATAAATAAATTAATCAAATCCACTCTATTCCAACAGTAGTATACAAGCACAACTTCTTTAACATTCCTCCACCTTTTCAAAGGCATGTGGATGCGGATAAGTGCAACCAGTAAGAAACCGGTCGTTGGATGTGTGTGAGGTAATGGAATGCAACTCAGCATTCTTGTTAATTGTTAATGGTTTGATCATTATACATGTGTTTGTTCACACGTGATTGAACAGAATTTTGATGCAGCCTTATTTAAACGTAGCATTGAAGCGCTACTTGATTAAAATTCTTCCACTGTTTCAATGGCAAGTGGATCGTGATTTCACTGAACCTAATGATGTTTTCAAAAAGCATGTAACCGGTCGTGACGAAAATGCATGCAACTAAGCACTTTTGTTGATTGTTATGCGTGTAACCCCATCAAAAATGTGTTTCGGCACATGTGATTAAAATGGTTGGTCGTAAAACACTTATCCAACAGTGGCACACTAGCAAGAATTATTTGCCATTCCTTTGCCCTTTTCAAGCTCATGCAAAAAATTATCGCACTGACCCTTCCTGATGAGTCCGAAGAGTTCGAAACAGATCGTGTTGTGTGTGTCATTACAAATGCATGAAAATGAGCATTTTTTTTCTGGTTATTGCGTTCAACCGCATTATACATGTGATTGGCCACATGTTAGTGAACAGGTTGTTCATTGCGGTCTTATCCAACATTGTCAATAAAGACCATTTTAACATTTCTCTACAGTTTTATTCGCAATCGAATTATGATCTTACTACCAATTCCTGACTATTGTAACATAATATATACTAATATAAATAAAACCGATAGCATAGTTTTAGAAAAGATACAACGTTAATTCTCAAAATCAATAATCGGTTATACCACCAAACATTCCTATAGAGAAAGATGTATACAACTGAAACTCGATCCTCTATGGTTTAGGAGACTTAAGCATAACCTCATCTTATTCTTTAAAATACTGTCAACGGATAATATGGAAATAGGTTCGAATATTCATATACGGCATGATTCTAAATATAGCTTGAGAAACAGTGAAAAAACTAATAAGTTACCAAGGTTTCGTACTAAAGTAAGGAACAGTTTCTTCTTGACTAAATATGGTAAACTGTGGAATCTTCTTCCAAAATATATAAAACTCAGTTCTTCTTTGAACGAAAACAAATCACATCTAGCTTCATTTCTTACCGTTGATGAAATTCGCAATCTACTTAAATTGAATGTTCTACCTGATGATTTATATATTAATGGCATTCCTGGTTATTGATATGAAATAAACGTTCATATCGTTCGAAACAACATTCTCTCGCTTCTGAGTTTTTTCTCCACAGCAAAATATTTCAATCCGCACCAAAATAAAACTGGCCCTCAGACCTCAATCTAGTGGAATAAACCACGTTCGCCTAGCGGACAAGAAAACGGCTCATGGTCAGGAAAGATCAATCTATTTACAACAATCATAATGAAAAAGTTCGGAACATCAACATTAGAGATTCTTCGCGCATCTTTGATGGACCTTATCCATTGATCATCAGTGTTGCCGAAATCATTCTAGACATTTCCTTGCAATAACTGTGTTTTCGTAATATGTCAGATCACGTACCGATTACCTGGAAACAACTTTAAATACCGTTACCTTTATATCTATTGAACGTTGAATTCCGCTGAAACGAATGACCGTGAACCAATTGTTTCTTCAAATGTACATCCAATAACCTGATTGTACAAAGCTTTTGGAAATTATTGATCATGTTTAACATGCCTTGGATTTCCAAGAATAAAATTTATTTATTTATTTATCTTTTTTGAGCCATGGCGACCATGCTTGAACTGCATATTCCATCGTGGGTCTGATTTACGTATTTATAATACAGGGAATTGTCTGTTTTGAGAACCTACCGAAAATTCTCTTCAGGAGTGACAATTTCTGTGATGTTTTGCGATAGACGTAGTTGCAGTGGATCGACATCCATCTACTCCGAAAGTGTGCATACTCAGCAATCCCTCGAGTACAAATTCCGTGAGATTATCACTTTCACTCCCCTATACAACCATGTCCGTTCATTCACTCGACAAAGGGGCCTCAATAAATCATCAATTCTAGATCTGGTTTTAACCTCCGAAGCAACAGCAGTGGAGTCAGCGCAGTATCATAGTCCTTTGAGGCTAAGTGACCATCTTGTGTTGTCCTTTGAATTTGTGTGCAACGCCAGAAGGGCGTCGGGCGATGTTAATTTCATCAGGAGAGTCCATTACTTCGGCCTTCGCGGTGCCATTACGATTATGGAGGAAAAACTTCTCGATGTTACGAATGCAGATACTAATTGTTCTAGTCTGTTAAGTTATATCGGTACAAAACTAGACGACAATTCTACCTGTGTTCCCAAAAGGAAATCAAGAACATTTTGCTTCAAACTCCGAAGCCGCACTCGGAAGTGAATAGTCATGCAAAATTCCGCATGGGCTGCGCACAAAATAACACGAACAGAAGCATCTTGGGAACACTTTCGTAGTTTTCGTAACAAGTTGACCTCCTTAATTCGAGAAGACAAGCAATATCACCTTTGAAAGCTGATCAACCAGATGGAACGACATCCTAAGCTGCTGTACACCATCGTAAACACCGCGACCAAGGTTAAGCCAGGTGTATTTCCTATCCAGACAGAGAACGGACTGACTCATAATGTCAAGGATACAGATGATGCCCTAATATCATTTTATGCGCAAGTATTTTGTCCAAAGAACGTGTCAACGCTGACGTCTTTGCCGCACCCACTACAAGTCGATTACCTTAGCAACATCGAGGTTAATCCTACGGTTGTGCGAAAGCATTCACGCGGGCTAAACGTTCGCAAATCACCAGGAGAGAATGAAATAATACCCGCTGTTCTGAAGTCATGCGAGCTGGAGCTTTGTGGCCCACTAAGTGGTCTATTCAGGCACTCATTGAATACGGGAACCGTACCAACTCGATGGAAAACCGGTGTTATCACACCAATCTACAAAGGGAGCAGTCGTTCTGATCCGACGAATTACCGCCTCGTGACGCTTCTTTCAGCGGTTTCTAAAATTTTGGAACGCCTGGTGTGTGAACGACTTGTTGAACATCTCGAGAACCATCAGCTAATAACTTTCACACAACACGGATTTAGGAAAACATAATCATGCATGTCTAACTTGCTCACGACTCTGAATGACTGGAACAAGGGGGTTCCGTTCATGCCGGTTACTTAGATATATCTGAAGCATTCAACAGAGTGAATCACTCCTCACTGATTAGGAAGCTGCAAATTGTTGGCGTCATCGGAAACCTACTAACATGGTTCACAAGTTACCTGTCTGGACGCAAAGTTAAAGTCAGAATAGATGGTGAAACTTCTTGAACAAATGAAGCCACGAGCGGAGTCCCTCAGGGTTTGGTTCTCGGCCCGATACTGTTTCTCATATTTATAAACGATCTACCGAACTTACTAGCATGTAAGCTTGTTTTATTCGCAGACGATGTAAAAATCTGGACGAAGGTCAACTCTATCCAGGACTGTCAAGTTCTGCAAGGAGATTCGAATAAGCTGCACCAGTGGTCAATCCAAAATAAACTGCCATTTAATTTCCGCAAGTGCAAAATGTTGCAAGTCAGAAAACCCTTTCCCTTTCCCTATACACTTAGCAGCCACTCGCTCGAATGGAGTACATCACAAAAAGATCTCGGAATCTTGGTGTCCGGCACTTTGAAGAACAGCCTACAGTTCGAAGCCGTCTACAAGCGTGCGTGCAGCTTGCTAGGTTTACTAAAACGCATTTTCGGACGTTTCCCACCACACTCACTCGTGAAATTACTAAACACTTACATACATCCTGTCGTAGACTACGCTGTACAAGCTTGGACGCCATGGATGGAAAAAACATCTCGCTCCTCGAACGAATTTATCACAAGGCAACAAAAAGGGTTACCGGATTGAATAATTTACCCTTTGCGCAGCGACTGACTAGACTTGGACTGTGCACCCTCGAGCGCAGACGTATCCTGCACGACCTCACTCTGACATATCGAATCATCTACGCGAAATCCCACCCTCTCAAATACCTCTTCAAGTTTTGTTCCGTTTTCCCCACACGCAGCCACCTCTTGACGCATCAAATCCTACGCTCACGATTGAATTGTCGTCGCCATTTCTTCGCTATTCGTGTATGCTTCTTGTGGAATAGCTTACCGACAGATATTGTTGCCTCAGCGAACGAGCACATCTTTAAACAAAGGTTACGGAACCTTATGTTGAGAACTACTGAGTTGGCCTCTACCTATTGATGTCTATATTATATCAACGCACGGAACTACCGTCCATTCAAAGATTAATTTCCCTCAGTCTGTGTCGCCATTCAGGATTATTTTTGCTCCACCTATGAAGAACATGGATATGATCATACAAGTAACGATTTTTTTTAATTTTTTAATACGTATATCCTATGGTACTGTTCAGCAATTTGCTTTTTTAACCATCAATCCTGAATCTTGAATCTTGAATCTTGAAAGAACAGTTATGGTAAGCAAAGATAGATGGTGTCGTGTGATGGCATAATCTGAGATAATCGTCATTGTCACGCCGACTCTGGAAGAGTCGGCACTGTTCTGTTTTTTGACAAGTAGCATATCTGTCGTTTTAGGTTGGAAGTCCTCTGTTTGTCCAAAAAAGATTTCTTTATCTGGCTTCACTCCACTCTCAGGTATCATTTGGTGTGGCTTTGCGTTCGATTGCTGATCTTGTGTCCCAGCTGAAGATTCATTTCTTGGTTCAGTTGATAGGGCTTCATCAATCCTGACAGTATTTAATGCAGAATGGGCTGTATTTATATCAGTGTTCATGTGATCGCTGAGGATGACTTCTTTTGGGATTTTGTGTTTACAGCATTTCCAATTGGAATGTACAGTATCAACCATAGTACTCATTAGGAAGTTTATTTTTAATGGACGCGGCCCATTACCTTTGTAGTTTGTTGAGGAAGGCAGTCTAAAAGTATTCAAGACAACGGCCTTTTCGACGAAAATGGTATCAGCCAGAAAGCTCCATTGACTGTAGTCATGCTCAGCTGGCTCGTTAGCCTCATTATTGCCTGCCAGTTCTGGAACTACGAGGATGATGAGATTGCGATTAGATGTCTTTCTTTTGTCGTATGTATTGTTCCTTCTTTCGGACCATGGGATATCAACATTAATACGAATATTCAGTGAGTTGTTAGACCCAAGTAGGTAAGAATTTAGTAGTACGTTTTCCAGGTCACGCTTATTTTCTAAGTTAAACCTCAACAGTCTGAGTTTATCCTGATGAGGCAAATCACGCCGTCTAGTTAAACGAGTCAATGCTAACGGCACTACAGTTCCAATTTTCATAAGTTCACACAGTTCCTTCCATTTTTCTTCATCATGCCTTTAACAGTCTTTGAAGAGAGTGCATTCAGGCTCAGGAGCATCAGTACAAATGACACTCAAAGAGTGTGCCTTGCGATTGGTGGAGATGTTATTTCGCTCCTCCAAAGCATTATCTGTTCTGGGATCAGTTGGTTGTTCAACGGCTCGCTTTTCATTCTCGGATTTTGTTGAATTTTTTCCAGGCCTTCCCAAGGCCCGCGGATCATAGGAACGGCTCAGTTGTTCTGAATTGCTAGGTCGAATGTCCGTATGTTCATCATCGCATTTTTTGCGTTCCTGCTTCCTTAGAAACGGAGATGGAACACGATCTCCACACTCAAGTCTAGGCTCCCGTTTGCTAATTATTAAGTCATTTACCAAACCTTCAATTCTTTGTATGCGGTCCTGTAAATTCAACACCGTCATATTTGTTTCAGTCTGTGAGCTCACAGTCGTCTTTGTACAGTTTCTAGGTTCAATTCTTCATACATGACAGATATAGCATACTCCTGGCATTTCATCTCTATTGATAATTGCAATAGCATCAGCAGTCAGGGTAACAGCACACTTCATATGAACCTTATCTTGACAAATAAAACAACTAGCGTGTCGGGCATTGTGACTTACCGCCTTTCGACAAATTTTGAACATGTGACCGCCTTAACTGGGCTTCGCTCGTGTGGTCATGACGCTGGGGTGAAAAGATTTATCGATCGATCTGTGTGGTAAATGGGTGTGCGCGCGTCGGCACGTATGAAACGAAGTCGGGTCCGAAGCGGATTTAAGGTTGTTGGAAGTGAATGAGTGGATAATCTCGCTAAAGGAAAAGTGGGTAACGAAATTCGTCGTAGCTCCTTTTGATTGGATTCAAATTCCCGGTCCAATGTGTCAATCGAAGTGGGAAAGCTATTTAGAAAACAATGCAATAATATGCGTCAACATGTATGGTGTCTGAAATCACTAGCCTAATCGAGGCCAAGTGAAACACAGTCATAGACTGCATGTGGGCTAATTTGCTGTCAGGTTGCTCAGGCCTAGACAGATATGATAAATAATGTAAAATACGTTTTTTTGCTTTTTTGTTTTTATTAGACGATGCGCGGAAATATAATAGACAATATAACCTCTAATTCCCTTTTGAAGCTCAACAGATTTGGGAGCTTGTTCAAGAAATTTACCACACGGTTGCTGTAACGGACAATTCGGTCCGGGGAAACTCGAGTTCAACGTCAAAGATTTCAGTCACGATATAAACACCAATGTGTCTATTCAACGGTTGAGTGACGCGTCTAAGCCCACCAAAATATTGACAAGACAATACGTGAGATGAGTACGGCACTATTGAAGCAAAATAATTATACAATGAAAATAGCAAACCTCAATTATTCCGCTTCGTACTGAATCCAAAAACAACAATATTCAACAGCAACAATGACCACGAGTGATCGCAACTTCAAATAGCGCGCAAACGGCCAAATAAAGATACACAAATATAAGCTCAAGAACGAATAAATTCAAGTAGTTCGGTAAAACAAAAATGGTAAAAATATACAAAAATACCAGAGATTTAAACAGTTAGTTGTCAATAAAATAAATTCAATGTACATCTTACACCGCCCCCCGAAATCCGCGCCGGATTTCTCAAAGGCTGACAACGTACATGCTCTGGTATCCTACCCTATCTTTACCCATCGCCGATCATATCATAATGGCTATCAGACGTTATTATCTAGGAACAAAGTGAGATAATGTCACAATGCACAAGACGTTCTCCATGCCTCACACATGTGACAAAATTCACCGGCCTTTTCAGCCAGATTGGTTAGAAGCCAGACGTTTTCCATGCCTTACCACAACCAATCCAGCTGACCTGGTCCCTTTACGTGACAAACCCAGTTCCGGTAACAGCATCCAGGTTCGATGGTATCGTTGCATCTCCATCCGTTATATTCGAATCTGCTTCTAGAAAGCAAAGTTGACGAATAATCCGCCTAATCAATACCCCTCTCCATTGCACACAAACTTGTCTTACTAACCCATCTTTCGACAAAACGCATCCAGTTACTCTACCCAAGGGCCAGGATCCACGAGGTGTTGCGTCGTTCACCACGGGAACTAAATCCCCAACCGTCAAGTTTCGGTGTTTTCGGAACCACTTTTGGCGGGTATGGAGTGTAGACAAATATTTATGTAGCCATCTTCGCCAAAAAATATCAGCTAGATAAGAGGCTCGCTTCCATCCTCGAAGATAATTTTGAGCAACAGAAGTGGGTAGTTCCGCATTTCCTCGTAAAATTAATAGATGGTTAGGTGTCGAAGCCACAGCTTCCGCGGAATCCGATGAGGCCGGAACTAATGGACGATTGTTCAGTATACGTTCAGCCTCGACCATCGAAATGTTTAGTACTTCATCTGATACAACTTGCTCCAATAACAATCAAAACAGTATCCTCCTAACAGACCTGATAACACGTTCCCAAACACCACCACGATGACTTGCATACGGAGGTTGGAAATGCCATCGTGTTCCCTGTTATGCAAGACGTTCGTTTATTTTATGCTCATCCCACTTTATCACGCATTCTCGAAGCTCTTTCTGAGCGCAAACGAAATTTGTTCCATTGTCACTGTAGATATCTGTAGGTATTCCACGCCGGTGAATTTTTTCGACAAAGATTATTGCATCACTCTCCCTTGATACAGAAATCAGCAAATCGTCAACATAAAAGTTATTTTGAATAGCTTCTGCAACCAGCGGAAAGGCGTTCTGATCGCAATGCACGAGCGTCTGCTTGAGTGCAAAATTCGCGACAAATGGCGATGAAACAGCTCTAAAAGGATGAACCGCCATCTGGTATTCAGTAGGAGTTTGAGATAAGTCACTGTTCGGCCACCACAAAAACCTCAGAGCACCTCGGTCAATAACAGGTACCGAAATTTGCATGAACATTTCTTCAGTGTCGGCAGAGAGCGCGATCACCTCTTTACGGAATCGCAGAAGTATACCAACTAAGCTACGCAGTGTATCTGGACCTTTGTATAAACAATCATTGAGTGATACACCTCCGAACTTGGCGACGCAATCATGTACAACCTTTATCTTACAAGGTTTCTTAGGGTCAATAACTGCGTGATGAGGAAGATACCATCCAGGTCGAAAGTTTGTCGACAATTGATTATCTGGAACATGAGTTGCATATCCGCAGATAAAATTGTGTTCCATCACACTTGCATACCTTTGAAGTAACTCAGGATCTCGCAGAAACCTGGAACGCAGACTCTGTAAACGCGACTTTGCTTGTTCACGGTTGCTGCAGAGTCAGTGGAAATCCTTTTTCCAAGGTAAACACACTTCAAAATGCCCATCTTTCAGACGACAAGATTTTTCGACAATTTGAACGGCTTTTATTTCGTCCCTCGACAGTTGTTGATCACATGAGGCACTATCCTCGAATTCATTATTGTACATCAACTTCGATTGCTCAGCCACATCCGCGTCTTCCCGTTGCACACTGAACACAAACTTGTTGCGTGTCAGGTCTGAGATAACTGATCCAAGAACCACCCAGCCAAGAGTTGTTTGATAAGCAAAGGGTTCGTTACGCCGACCTAATCTCTGCTCCATCACTCAGTGTGCATCCGGTACGTCTGCTCCAATAAGCAGGCCAATAGTTTTATCAGGAATGTCAGGCAAGTCAAGGTCTTTCAGATGTTCCCACGGCATGGCGTCTATGGCAGCTGAACAACTATTGTTTCTCGGTAACTCCGGTACACAGAATGCACGATTTATGAGTACGGCAGGCTCTTGGCAACCCAATGGCCCCAAAGACAATTCCGTCGTGCCTGAGTCTAGATGAGATACCGAATTTAGTGTTCGAACATGCAAAACTTCTTTCTCAGGTTGGATTCCCAACTTTATTAGAAGACTGCTTTTCACCAGGGACACATCAGAACCATTATCTAACATAGCGTATGTATCTACTGCGCCATGTGGTCCCAATATAGTAACAGGAAATGTGCCTAGACGAACACGTTCGTAACTAGTATTCAGACTGTTACATTTCAGAGAATTTTCAGTTTCTTCCTTCTGGCATATATGAAGGAGGTGACTGTGTCTTCCGTTACAGCCAGAAACAGAACACAGGCCTTTCTTTCGACAATCCGTAGCACGATGACCTCTGAAAAGACACAAGAAACAAGCCTGATGTCTCTTGACAGCGTTCCACCGATCGGTCACATCGTAAGATCTGAACTTGTCACACTTCTCCAAATGGTGTTCACCACCACAAACATAGCAATTAACGGCTATCTTCGAGTGAAACTGGTCCATTTGATTCACCGTATTATGAATACGCGCAAATTCTGTTCCTGTCTTGTCAGTCACCTTCACATTGGCTTTCGTTGCGATTTGACCGAAACGACTACGACTTATTCGCGCTTCGTATGCTATGAAACTTTGCAAATCGTGGAACTTTGGCTGGCGATTGTCTCGGTAAATCACATCAACTTACCTCGCCCACCGATCCTGCAATTCGTGTGGCAGCTTAAAGAAGACTAATTCAAGTGTCGTCAACGAATCTAGGTCTGCATCGCAATTCATTTGAGATAGAGCAGTCTCACAGTTCTGCATCTCTATCGAGATTTGTGTCAGCGAAACCCCGTTTGACTTTACTTTTTCCATTGATGAAATTAACCGGTCGATCATTGACCGCGCGAAAACGTGAGTCTGTCCGTAGAGATCAGTTAATATATCTCGCGCCCTTTTGTAGGCAGTTTCGGGCAGCAACATACTTCATCCATCGATAGCATCTCGCGCTTGACCTTTACAATAGTGCAGCAAATACAGCATACGTTGTTCGTCGTCAAAAACATTACTTTCAATATAGTTTTCAAACTAACGTATAAATTTCCAATACTGGCATGGATTGCCATCGAAATACTGCAATTCTACTCGTGGCATCACCGGCGTTTCCCGGTCAAGGAAATGACTTGAACCTTCGCGTGCTTCTCGGAGTTTAACTGAGCTAAAACATTCTTTGACGGTCTTCTTAGCCTCACCGTCTCCAGCAACCTGGTGAGAATCTCCATCCTCAGACAGTTCTAATTTAAGACGTGCAAGTCGAGTAGCATTCGCAGCGTTCAACATTCCTAACTCAAGCTCCTGACGCTTCTGTTCTTCCTCTATTTGTGCTAACACAAACTGCGCCCTAAGATTATCAGAGTTAGAACTGACTACCGAAGCAGAGCATGACATGTTATCAACCAATGAAAGATTACCGACTTGCCCGTCCAAAAGATCCTTTTGTTCGTGTTCAGTCGTTTTCTTCAACGATTTCTTCGTTTTCCTCATTTGCTCGAACGAAGCCAATTGAGTACTGTAACGGACAATTCGGTCCAGGGAAAATCGAGTTCAACGTCAAAAATTTCACTCACGATATACACACCAATGTGTCTATTCAACGGTTGAGTGACTCGTCCAAGCCCACCAAAATATTGACAAGACAATACGTGAGATGAGTACGGTACGATTGAAGCAAAATAATTATACAATAAAATAGCAAACCTCAATTATTCCGCTTCGTACTGAATCCAAAAACAAGACTATCCAACAGCAACAATGACCACGAATGGTTGCAACTTCAAATAGCGCGCAAACGGCCATATAAAGATACAGAAATATAAGCTCAAGAACGAATAAATTCAAGTAGTTTGGTAAAACAAAAATGGTAAATATATACAAAAATACCAGTAGATTTAAACAGATAGTTGTCAATCAAATAATTTCAATGTACATCTTACAGTTGCCGTAAAAGTGCTCACGTGCCAGCAACCTGGGTCTACTCTTAAGAAGTTTTATAGAATTTCCCCTTGTAGCTGCTTTAGGGGCAAGTTTAAGGATTTCCGTAATATTTTTACCCAGAGACCCTTTAGAATCTTGAAGGCTTCTTTCAGGTCACCTGGCAGCCGCCGTCTCTTTAGTGAGAAAAAACTGACGTCCTCGAGTCTTGCCTCTTTAGTGGACCCTTTCGAAACATGCTATATCTTTTTTTCAAGTACGGTGCCCAGGATTGAACCCAGTATAAGTGAATGAAGATTGGAGATTTTCGGCAAGATAACGCTGAGCAAAGTCTGAACTATTCTCTGCGAGCCTTGTTTGCAGATTTCTTACATTGAGTTGCCCACTTAGAATCGGCTGTTAAAGTAATACCGTTATCTTTTTGAGCAGCAGCTAATCTGATAGTTTCTTCGCCGACTTCTAGTTGGGTTGTCGCTAAATCACTCGACAGAACACAGCTCTTCTCCAAGTTTAGCGGCAAGTCCCAGGTCTTTGTCCACTCGATTACTTTTCCTAAATCAGAGATAAGCGTATATCTACTGTCGGTTCCTAGGATCCTAACATCATCAGCAAATAGAAAGCAGCGTTAACTCCAGCAGGCTACCAGGTCGTTTACAAAAATAAGCAAAGCTAGTGGACCAAGCACCGAGCCTTGAGGCACTCCACTGAGGATCAGTGATTCCTGCGAGCACTCCCCTACAATTCTAACATAGTTAGTGCGATTAGTTAAGAAGCTGTCTAACCATCGATGTAGGTCACCTGTGACGCCACACATACTTAGTGTGTGCAGAAGGTACCTATGGTTCACCGAGTCAAATGCCTTTTGAAAATCAAGATAGCAGACTTCAACTACTCTCCCTTCATCGAGGCGTAATGTCACTTCATCAAGAAAGCTTAGAAGATTGGTTAGGCAAGACCTTCCTTTCCAGAATCCGTGATGGGCATCGGATAGTAGGGAATTGGCTACCAAATGTTTACATACCTGGTGCCGAATGATTTTTTTCAAGCACTCTCAAAGAATGCTTGTAAGGCTTACTGGCCTTTAGTTGCATACATCCGGAACGGGACCCTTTTTGTATATGGCTACCACCGCCGCTCGTTTCCAATCATCAGATAGTATACCTTGGAGTAAGGTGGCTTCAAAAAGATTTCTGATTTGAAGGTTAACTATATTCGAGCGAGGTTGGAGAATAGCCAGATGTATACCGTCGGAGCCAGCCGACTTAGTTTTATCCAGCTGCGACAGAACTGTGGTGACCATTTAATGAATAACCCCCACAGAGCTAAAGAGAGGTGCTCTGCACTCGTGAGTTTCGAAACAGTTACCTGAATCGCGCCGATAAACACTGCAGAAGAATAATTGCAACGCATCGGCTTTTTCCTGTGCAGTCAAAGCCGTGTAGCTATCATCCAGCACTAACGTACCTATTTCTTCTTTCAAAAATCGCTTGGACATAACTCAAAGTAATTCCACGTAATTCGAAGTTTTAATGGTCCAAAAAGTAAATACTTTACAGTTACCACAGAAGAAAAATATAGGGAATTCATAAAAACAACACAAATGTTTTATACACATGGAAAGTCAGCACGTGTATTCAGGTGCAAGGTTGGGTTTGGTCAACATATACTTGTGCAGAATGTTGAAAAGCAGGATCAAGTCACCCCTGAGACGACGGTACGAAAAGTCAAAGAGGTTGAGTGTTGCAATCCGCTCCTCATATGGTCTGTTGTATAGCCTGATCACCAGTTCTGTAGCGCGGTGGTATACCCGTTGCAGCAAGGTCATGTCCTTTTGTAACCATGGGGACCATGCTTGAACAGGATACTCCATTGTTGGTCTGATATAGGTGTTAATTATACGTGGGAGTATCTGCTTTGAGAAACGACCAAATATCCTTCTGAGCAATGCTAAGATTTGGCAGCACTTTTGTATACAACAGAACAGTGCCGTGAAGACTTCAGGTTACTGCTAATCCACACGTCCAGGTCTTTCTCTTCAGTAACCCATGAAAGTTGCTGAGATCCCAGAGAGTATGTGAATTCGAATGATTTACCGACATAGCCATTTAAAGCTTCTAATTTAATCTGTGCTTTTTGGCAAATCTGGATTCGAAGTACCTTTTAGCTTTTCTTTGCTGCGCAACAGCTGAATTTTCGGTCTGTATGTACTGCAGTCTGGATCTGTGAGTTCCAGAGAATTTTTAAATCCTCCAGCTACGGTGACGACATCTAGTAGCCTTGCGAAATGACGCCACCATGGGGGTTTTCCTCCTTGACGCATTGCTCCCCACTCTTTACAAGAAAGCTTGTTCCTCTTTTGACAGTTGATACCTAACGAACCGTTCAAATTTATTGAAGGATTTGATGTGCGGGCAATCAATTATCCTAATTATATCAGAGATAGTCTAGATTACGTGTTACAGATAAATTGGCATGGAGAATATCTAATCCAACGTTAAAGATTTAATTCACGGTATAATATACAAAAACACAAGCCTGATCCAGGCAAAGTGCCGCGCAGCCAGAGACTGCACGTGGGCTAAGATACTGTCGGGTTGCCCAGACCTAGACAGAGATGAGGAAGAAAAAGGAACAGGAAATGGAACAGGAAATAGTAGTGAGACTCCAGCTTGTTTCAGCATGCAGCTCACTACCTCTGGCCAATCAATTTAGCACGGTGTTAGCCGTACAGCACAGAAATACTGCACGATCGCATATCTGTGCACATTGCATATCCGTGCACACGTTATAAACACCAATGTGTCCATTAAATGTTTGTATTACGCGTCCATGCTCACCAAAAGCGAAAGACAATACGTGAGAGGCTAACGGTTCCTATTGAAACAAAATGATGCAATAAAATAGCAAACCTTAATTATTCTCGCTTTGCGAATGACAGAAACATGAATGTTCAATAGTTACAACGACAACGTGGTATCACAAATTCAAAAACGCGGAAAAAGCCAAATGAGGTTAACAAAAATGGGCTCGAAAACTAACAAACTGAAAAAGTTTAGTAAACCGGAAATGTCGAAAGTGTACTAAAATATAAGTAGTTTTAAACATTTGAATGTCAGTAAAATCAATTTAATTGTTCATCTTACAGCATATTTTTTTCGAAAACTGCCATAACACACCCAATGCGAGTAACATATAAAAATCATGAATAGCATACATATCCAGGTTGTGTGTGCTTATAAATGAATAAGTGAAATTTATCGGGAATATTAACACGATTATTCTTCAACAACAGAATTATAAATATATAAAGAAGTACGAATGTGGTAGGAAGGTTGTGAAAGGCATAGCTTGTGATGTGTGCCAGAGATGGGCGCATCCAAAATGCTCTGGCATTCTTGCCAAGCATTATGAAAAAAATAGTTTCATGGAATGGGTATGTTGGGAGTGTAAGAGAAACGCCAGGGAAGTATTCCTGAGGACCTCTGCTAGTAGTTCAAACAATGTTGTAGCAAATAGTAAGAGTTCTCCGTTGTCCTACGCCGAGGTCGTAAGAAAAAGAACCACCCCGTCAACAAAACCCGGCCCAGTCCACAGTACCATCGGTAAGAATAAAAAAGCAACACAGGGGGGAAAAGAACCCTAAAAAGAAAACCGTCGATAACGGTAAATGTCCGGTAATAACACAGCAAGCTAAGTACGTTGCTTTAAAGAGGCAAATAAATGCCTTAGCTGAGCAAGTTAGTAAGCTTGCTGCACCCCATAAAATGGCAGAAACGAGGCCATGTCGTACTCTCCTGATACTAAATAGGGAAGAGCCGCTGATTCGCGAAAGCAAATCCCGGCGCCAAATGGACCGTTTCAGGGTTCAAGATATTTTGCGCATGGCAGGGCTAATTAACTGCCAGGTAAAAAGGGTCCATCGTGTAGGCCGGTGGAACCAAACTGTAAGTAGCGCTCGTCCGATCTTGGTAGAATTTATGAACCAGCAGGACAGGGATACGCTTCTTTTAAAAAGTGCTTACCTTGAGCGCTACACAAATGGGCGATTCAAAGTTGTCCAGGATAAGGGGCCTCAACCACATTTTCATGGAAAGCGTTCAAAAACGCCCATGACTGGCTTGAAAACTCCCATAAAAGGGATCAACCTTAGCCAGCATAAAATGTTTAAGTCATCTGCGGTAGTTGTCATTGAAGATGTACTCCAAAACGGGCCGCCAGAAGAATACCAGCGCATGAAAAACTCGCTTTTCAGTAAGCTTCTGAACGAGGAAAATTTATGTACAACTGCCATTAGGCCGGTGCAAGCTCGTTCGCAAGG
>JACCGJ010025046.1:0-27844 GCA_013407085.1 Atriophallophorus winterbourni
CGTGCAAGTGATGTTATTTTTCCAAGTTTCAACAACCCATTTGTTCGCAGCGGAGAGATCATTCATCATTGATCAGATTGTTTAGAAAACCGAAAAGCAGATGAGCATGAAAACATCATGCCGTATGATGTACGTCCAATTTCAAAATCGGCAGAAATAAACCAGCAATAGTCGGTTGTAGAATCAAAAGTAATTTAAAAAAGACTCCTATTAAATAAAATACTATTAGCCATTGAAAATTAAGTTGTGTTTCTGTTGAAAACCACAAGAATGTTGGATTATTCAATTGCTCAGCTATCAACAGCAAGCAAAACAGATTAACCGTTTGTCATCATTACATAAATAAACATTACCCGATTCTTCTGAAACTAAAATAAATACAAGATACAATTGTATTGCACTAGAATTTTGCGTTAAATATTAATTACTTGATGATAAGCACTCTATACTTACCCGAAAATCGTTCTCCCTCAGATCGAGCTGATTATTGGAGGTAATTAATCATTTTCAAATCGAATTAAACTAGATGGTTCAGATATAATTCTTTTTTTCTTTCAAGCCGATTAGTTATAACATATGTATTTGATTCTAATAATTTGGAGGCACATTTCAAAATCAAATAGTTCGAATGCGTCCAATCGTTTTATTTGCTAGGATAATAGTCAAACGCTACCCAATCAAAGTATTCATCATTTTAGAAAAGTTGTCTTTCAACGTATTGCCTGGTGATTTGAAATGTAGTCTGCGTCGTAAAATTGTTTTATCTAACGCCGCATAAATGATTTTCATTCTCACTGCTACCCGATTTAGAACAAAAAGTGATATAATTGTAAACTATCTGATATAGCTTCCTGAAAATATGTTAATGACCAGTGGATATCCATTGTTGTATATAATTCTTTTGTTTAATCAAAAATCTGCTTTAACATTCAGTTACATCACCCACACCCCGCAACCGTTTTCTTGCTTTTGCACTCATAATGTAGGGGCAGTACGATCGGGATCCGCATGTAATGACGATTAACTATCTTATAAAAAATTGAACCCTACACGTTCGGTTCAGAGTTACTTTTATTCTTTATAATGAGTTTGCATTTGGTTTCTGATTAGCAAATAATTATTTATATAAAAATAACAATGTTTGTTCTTATAATAGAAGTTCAAATTATCATTTAAATAAAGAAATCTACTTAAACTTGAATTAGAATTTCAAATTCGTAATACAATATCAAAGTCATTTTATTTATTTTGTAAGCATATCAGTAGCTTCAACACCCAACAATACCCAAGCCTAATATCCAAATACCATTTTATTAATCACGTCGTATGCGAAAGTTTTGATTTCAAATCCTTTGCTGCAAATCAACAGCATTCAATATTATCCAGACATTTTTTAATGTTTATTGACATACATTTTTCACCAAAAATATCTCGCTAAACGTGAGATTATGTATGTTGCGAAATGCTTTGCTACATATATTCCAATATTTCTGTGTATCAATGTATAGCCATTTGTTCTACATTACAAAATAAATTAAAATATTATAACGTACTTATCGTTATTGTCGCATTATCAATTATCAGATTGCGACCTGTATTATTTGGATACAATTCATTTGAGTATAATACGATATATAACAAATAAATAAAGAAATAAATATCGAGAATTATGTTTGACATCTATCAGATGTTTTCTTCTGATGTAAGCTTTATTATTAGCTGTGTAGAATTGACCTTCTTTCATACAAACTTTGATGCAAACTGCACCTTAGAGCGAACATGTTCATTTATCACTGTCCGTCCAGAAGCGTGTGTAAGCAAACTGTTTTTGTGTACACATCTAATTATTAAGGATGATATACATTCGTTATTTAACAGAAAGTTCTAAATGACTAAAGAAAAACGGAAAATGATTCTGGTCAATCTTGAAAATTGAACGCTAAATAATTGAAACTATTGATGCTTAGGCTGATTCTATGGATATTGAGTTGTGACAGCAATAATATGTCGCAAATCCATCGTCTCTATACGTGTAATTTCCATCTAACATTTTGCGGTTGAGAGCTTCAGTGGACAATATTGAAAAACTAAACGGACTGTAGTATGAGAAAATGTTTTTTATTTAATGATTGCAATTAAATCAATTGATCCTTTCGATTTTGGAACGCGAACTACATGCACAAGGATTCACGGTGCAGACGCCAACGGAAGCAGCGCCAGACCGGAACCACTGGCGTGAACTTGTCTTCGCCTCATGTGCCACCCGGCACGGAGAGGACTGACTGACTGACTGACTGACTGACTGAAACCCGCTATAAATAAATTTCTAACCAAACCCTCACCTTACTTGTATGCTGCATTATTCGCTAACCAGAGCAACAGCGAATATTCTACATCGATAAACATAATCGAGAATCAAATATCGCTCTATCGAAGGCTATTGTAACACCGCTTGTTTTTCCTCATCAAAACATTGACCTTGACAATTATAACTTCCGTTCGTGCATGAATCGTGACCGCTCTGTACACGTTTTGGCTACGGCTATATATTTTCCAGTCAACCTGCCTTTTCTTCAACATTCTTAGGGGCATTATTGTAGTAATCTGGTCTACTAAAAATTGGTGAGTCTGACATACACGCATTCTTCGTGTATCTTTTCCGGTACGTCAAAATATTTCTACTTCACATCGGAGTTTTCAGGAAATGTTTTTACCTCGTTTAATCTTGCATTTTTTGCATAGATTGCTCCTGCTTGTCGTGAGTGATTGGAAACGCGTTATTTCGGCTTCAACTGTCATCACAATACCCAGATTTATTCCAAAAAACCCTGAGTATTGGTTTCATTTTTTAGAAACTGAATTTAGTTCTAAAAATATAATTGAAGACTCCGCTATGTTTTTACATTTAACGCAGAAACCCCCCGCGGATGTGTTGTTACAGGTACGCGATGCAGTCCTGATCGCACCCATAGGTGACCGCTACCGTATCGTCAAACAAGCCGTGATGTTTCGCACGGTCCCGTCTGAACGATATAGGCTACAGCAGCTCTTCGGCAACTTAGAAATTGCCAACAAAAAGCCATCTTCCATACTAATGGAGATGCGCCGCCTGTTAGGGTCATCTCACATGTACGAGTTCTTACTAAAGAAACTATGGCTCCAGCGCTTATCTGAGTGCGTGCAACCCATCTTGGTTGCTGCAAAAAGCACTCTGGTATCTGAGCTTTCAGAAATGGCGGATAACATCGCTGAATGTATCGGTCCCTACCCAGATACCCATGTTTCCGCGGTACTCGCAGGAAGATCACGGACACGTAGTGATATAACGGTAGTCAGCTATGCGGATCTGCTGGCTGAGGTTGCGGCTTTACGCAATGAGGTTCGAAACCTCGCACTCAACAATAAGTGACGATCTCGCACCCCATTCCGCCGACACTCGAGTAGTCACACACGGGCACCCGTTTGCTGGATACATCGGAAATACGGCGACGATTCGCGGCGTTGCATCAAACCTTGCGCACATCGCACATCGCTAGCGGAAAACTCCCGAGCCGACAGCTAACGACGACTACTGTCGTCGGCCCGAAGAAATTACGTCGTATTGTCCACATCAAGGATAAATCCCTCCGGTCTACGTGACGCCCAAAATCCATTAGGAAATTTTTGCCAAGCTCAAAAGCGTGCGTAATTGTCAAACGCTCGAAAATCCACCGACACACAAAAACCCCATTAAGAGCTTTCGTCAAACCGGATAAGCGTTTCTCGCACAGGCACGTAGACCTCGATGGCCCGTTACCACCTTCAAGCGGCTATACATATGTATCCTCTGCTAGGCAATCACCATTTGCCTTTGGAGATTACGTGATGCGCTTGCGACACGTTTGCAGTCGTTTCCACCCACCATCCCCGCGACTTCAAGCCAAACAGTCCCACATGCCGAAGGAGTTGGCAGTTGGCCAGTAAGGCCTGTCACCGAAGCGACATGGAGAAGCAACCTCTTCACCCTCCTTATAATGGACCATTTAAGATAATTCGGCGGTCCCGAATAACAGTTGTGATTGACCGCGCCGGTCGACACGACAAGGTCTCGATTGACAGAGTCAAACAAGCGTTAATGGACAATGCAGTTGACTCAGCTAATCCGCAAGACCTAACCACAGCACCACCGGTGATAACACCTACTTTAAACTCGACTATCTCAACGCCTGCCACCACAACAGCTAGGCGAGCGAAACGGCAACCCGTAAGGTTCCCCGACTATGTAGCACATTTTTAAAGTGTAATCACTTGGTATATGCCCTTGCATGTTTTACGTACCTCATCACTAACTCAGTCGCGGCCATAAACCCATGCACCAGAGAGTTTTTTTATACTTCTCAGGTACACATGCACCTCCATCTTTGAAAAACGTGGCACGCGCCACCCTCGAATCGCCGACACTTGTCGCCATCCTATCCGGTAACCTAGAGTACACGCATCCTTCGTGTATCCCCTCGGTACGCATGTACCTCCCGCAGTGGAAACCGTGGCACGCGCCACCCCTGGATCGCCGACGCCCGTCGCCATCCTCCCGGTAGCCCCAACAATGAGCACACGCACCTCCCGCTCCGGCCAACCATGAGCACACGCTGCCCAACACGGGCGATCTCCCAAAACGGTCTTCATTGACCGTGTCGGCAAGCATGACACTGTCTCCATCGACAGAGTCAAGCCGGCTTTAAGGACGAGGAAGTTATCCCACATGACCTAACGCCAACCCCGGCACCACTGGTCATTACCCCTTCTGTACCCACAGCTAACCCAGAGCCGGCCACTACGGGAACCAAACGTGCCAAACGGCAACACGTTAGATTAGCTGATTTCGTTGTAAATAGTTATTACTTTCATATCTTTCAGCATACACGCGTGCATTATTTCATACCTCATTCTAATCACTCGGTCGTGGCCCTAAACCCATGCACCAGGGATTTTTCTTTTCTTGCTTCTCTCAGGTACACACCCACCCATCGCTGATGCCACCGAATTGCGCACCCTTCCTATTCTTTCTACGCTTGCCTTTAACACACCCGGTAGCCCCAAACACCAACAACGAGCACAATTGTTCCAACACGCCTGTCATGTCTTACAATGTCCTTATCAGTCCAGATTGACACGCTAACGGATTCTCCTGGAGCAGTCGTTTACCATCCTTCTTCAAGACGCAGGAAATTCTGAGCAGGGACTGTGTTTTCGAATCCTCTGGTTCTTGTTGTCAAGCCTACTAATGCGATTGTTTCTGCACAAATTGGGTTCGTACTAAGACCACGCCAAACGGGAAAATCTCGTAGCAGCTGTTCACTCTATGTGAATCGGCTCGGCAGTACGTTCACTCACACGTGAGACGCTACTTAGCCTAGTCCCGATCGGTTCACCGTACATCCTACTTCAGAACCACCGAAGATCGACCCACGCAGACCGAGCGCCCTGGCTGACTTCTATGTGGCTGGTTGTTGAGAGACTACGTTCCTACCCGGGGTAACATGAGACCCGCCTGACCTACGCTACTGGCAACTCCTGATCAGAAGTCTTCGCTGACCAGACTTCTTGGAGGGGGGCTGTGTAACATCGCTTGTTTTTCCTCATCAAAACATTGACCTTAACAATTATAACTTCTGTTCGTGCTTGCATCATGACCGCTCTGCACACTGTTTGGCTACCGCTGTATATTTTCCAGTCAACATGCCATTTCTCCAACATTCTTGGGGGCATTATTGTAGTGATCACTCTACTGTTGTTGGCCTCCGTCGGTCGATGTCGACCATGGATACACTCACTCTACTACACTATCCATTTTACCCAATAACAGTTTAGGATATAAAGCGCAGTCGACTATATGCAATCTGCAACCAATTTGATTTGTTTTTTAACGTTTATTCCGCGGAAATCTTTTTATCACTGTAGAAGAATCTAGTCATTATTAGTTTCATCTAATAAGCACATGCGCTAACGAAAATTCGTTAAATGGGTATAAAAGAATTTGCCATTGTCTCCGTTGGGTAGACCCAATTTCCATCTGAAACTCTTTTTATCGGGAAGCCATTTATATTAAGGATCGTTTAACAGGATATTAAGGAAGCCGCTCTAGGCCAATTTTGGCGCAAATATAAAACACATTTTGCTAAATAGTTGAATGCATAACTAAGCAAAAATATACGCGCTCAGTGGAAAGCAATACGCGTGCCGTCTGGTGAATATGTTATCTAAGTTCTCTCTCACTATGTACTCTCTGAGTTCTCTAACACATTAAATTCATGATATTTTTATCTAAGTGATCTTGTGATGTATAAATGTGCTTGCATAATTACAACCTGGTATTCAAATCCGAGTTATTACCTATTATTAAAATGCATATCAAATCTTTCAAAAAGTTTTATATATTAACACTGCGTAAAGAATGACTAACCAATCCGGGGTCGTTTCGGAGCTAGGATCAACCAAGATGATACAGTAGAATTAAAATGGGTACCCGTACTCAATTGTGTAAAAATACTAAGAAGTACAAACACGTCATAAATGGAATCCGAAAGAAACATTTTGTTCAAAATAGTATAAATCGCTACATCTATAGTTTGTGTTGTGACAATGGACCGTTATCTGTTTAATATACGTGTATATATTTTTAAATCCGTCAAAATACTCGTCTCAGTTTGGAAAGCGGGTTAAAATTAAAGTTATGAATTTAGACACCTTGATACTTTGCAACAAAAATGAACCTAATTCGGCAAGCACTAGGATTCTGTTTTTTCAATTACGGGTGTGTGCACAACACATTATATTATAATGATTATAATATATTATGTTAGAGCTTTAATCTCAGACAAATCTGTGATTATGTAGTTGAACATAGCAAATAATCTTATTGTTTAGTGACTTTCCATTATACCTGTTGACTTTAAGTTATGTTGCTCTGAGCATTACTCTTGATTGATAGAAATCACATTACCATTTGCCAAACAAATTATTTGATCAAAATATTGTGGTGCTAACATCCCCATCCCTTACTAAATTATTTGATCGTGATTTTTGGCAATTCTCCATGGTATCCCAAATTTGTGTTAGTTAAATTAAACATAATTCAATGTATAATAAGCAATGATTGTTTAAATCGGAATGTTTAGTCATTGAAAAAGTTGTGGAACATGAACATTCATGCGATTGTGATGTACATCCATGGTCGACATCGACCAAATAATATATTAAAATAATATTATAATAATTATTAATATCAATAATAGGAATATGAATATCATAATATAATAACATCATTCTCGCAATTTGACATTATTGCATTACGAAATAAACCATGCTTTCAACTTCTTCTTGTTAACTAGTTTAAACCCTTCAGAAAACTGAATCTTTGCACAGAAATCATGCGCCTTGAAAATCCTCTCATCTAAAATGGTTGTTGTTACTACTTTGATCTCGGTGTTTAAACTGAGAAATGTTACCAAGCTCAAAATTTTCCATAAGCTTTTCAAATAATAGTTTTCAAGAGCAAAATAAGAAACAAAATGTTGCTAGTAATGTGTGTACAACACATTATATTATAATATATTACCATGAGTTTTTCAAAATATCGTTTTTTAAAGCAAAATTAAGAAACAAAATGTTGCTAGCGTTTTACTGTGTGACTCATGACTAATTGTGAGGCTCAGAGTAATTACACGTATCACTTTTCAATCATGTTGTATGAGGTCACGCTGAAAGTTAACATGAAATAAACATATACTTAGACATCAGTAGAACCGCGGTAACGAAGCAGAGGATTCACGTGTATCATCATCGTTATCAGCAAACTTGAGGTGAAAAACAACTTATTTTGGAAAAAATGAATCATCTGCAAGTGGTTATCTTTTTAGCAAACACGTAAAAGTCATTAGGCCTAATCTATTCTATGTAAATATTAAAACTGATTTTCAGCAATATAAAGCATGGAACTGACCCTATCTTTACAACAAACCGAACTTAATGTATTCAAGCTAATGTCCCTAGGTTTTTGACGGCTTTTTTATGATAAATACGTGCTACCTAGTGGATCTGAATTTATCACATTTAAAATAACAGAAACCAAAGGCATATACTAATCTTTGCAATCATAATATTCAATCGATCGAAACAATCGATTACAATTAGTGATTAGTTATTTGGAAGTTTATGACCAATAACACTTAACTATTTTTATATATTATTATGTGTTGGTTTCCAACTTAAAATTTATATCATCTACACATTACGCATTCGAGCGAGACACTGAGCAACGCTCTATTTGCAAGTATATGAATAATATTAAATGAGATTTTAATGTCATATTGATTATTTAAAATTTTATGGTCACACTTACCTGGTGCTAACGCTGAAAAAATGATTGAATTCGGGTCATAACAAGTTAGAGATTATAGATTGCGAATAATGGTGAAACGTGTTATACACAATATCAAAAATTCATTTATTGCGTTGCCTTGAGTTGACGATTTGCCCCAATAATACTTACCGGACAACCACAAGATTAGTGAAATTGGAATTATTCGGAGTAATTTCATACCCATCATCATCCAGCAACGGCGAATAATGGTTTCCAATTTATATGCGGTTAGGTCAATGAGTGTAGCTGATTGGTTAATTTGTAAAAACTGATGAACAATTAAAACGTTTCGCTCCTGAGCCACTGTTGGATAAGGTTAGCATGACAAACCTGTTCATGCAGATGTAGATGGGTTTAAACCCCAGTTCATCAAACAGACTTGAATATTCTATAACTTTATTTTGCAACAAAGCAAGAATCGAACACCAATGTTAAATACGGGTACGACGAACCAAGATTTTCAAATGAAGAATCACAGAGTGATTCTTGGTCAAGTGTTCAAGACGCCTAAAATGACCAATATATTGTGATGGTCACATCCTCACGACTTACACGCCACAACCGGTTTCTGGCTGGTTGCCGTAATCAGGTGGAGAAAGTAAGCCTATATTCAGTGAGCGTTGAAACAGTCGTTAAGTGTTAGACACGCAAATGCATATTCAACAGATCGTACTCTAGCAATGAATTTTAACCGTTCGACGTCAAGCGGAACAATTTCAGCCTCTGTTCTGACAGCAATAATCAGTTTCATTTCTAACGGTATTATTTCCGCACAATCTATGCTTAGATGCTGAAAGATTTATTCGTTTTGCTGAGCTTTAACATGACATCTCACATTGTGCAGCCGAAGTTTGTTTTTAAGTGCAAGTGCTCTCCAATTCGTCTGATAATGTCCAGAGGTTTCAAATATTCTTGTAATACGTTTGTTTTATTTGATCTACCCGTGCAAATATCAATTTCCTGATGTAAACGTTCACTAGATCAGATCTTTGAGCTATGAACCAGTAGGCGCTCTCGTGGTAATAGAGTAAACATGATATTCAAGCTTACATAAAAAAATCAGTTGATGCATATATTACTCTGTCCATTCGCGATACATTTCGATGACGATTAATATTCCATGAAAGAAAATCATTGTACATTATTTCGTGTCTTGTGAGAATAACGCACGTCAATATTTCTTCACGTAAGTTCGCGGTAACACTATTTACATTAGTTCAAGAAAGACATGAGATAATATCCTCTGCTAATATGCTTAACAACCTCCGTGTTTAGCGATGAGCTTTTCGCAATATTTGAAACCAACATATTTTAGGATCTATACTGTTAAAATCTAAGTTTATTAGATGGGAGGCAATAGAAGCAATCGACTGAGAAGTTATCTTGCGCATACTGAATGATATCCTGGCAAAATTAGACTTTGCAACAAAATATGATGAAGCATTATCCCGGGAGAGGGTCACACATGAATTAACCAATCCACTTTCTCGGTTTTCGCCTGAACATGTTTCAGATGTACTACGATGGTTGACGTTGAGTGAAAACTACATAAGCAGAATATAAAGTCTTATACATATTACGCAGACTTGGTGGTCAATGTAAGAGTTCAACCTTTTTAAAAAAACTTAACGATGTTAAATCTAGAAAGCATTCATTGAGTCAATAAAGGCATCATATGTGGGCATAATCAGTTCATCTACATAAACTTCGATCAGTATGCAAGAGAATATATCACACCTAACATTTATAATCATTTGCGGGTCCATAGTTAGAATGAATTGAAATCTATTCTGTAGTCGCAGATGTAAAAATTCAGTAAACATTAGGTCAATGATATATATATATATATATATATATATATATAGTTCAATAGCTTATAAAACATTTTATCTAGAATAACATTAAAAATTCGGGTTTCTAACCGAGTTTTACAATTTTGTAACCATATTTCGGTGTTCAACAAAATAATTGCCCTCAAACTCATATTTTACGCTACGTTTCTCAAACAGATTCCGTAGCGTGAAACAAGAAATGAAAGTTATCGATATTTTTTCGTGTGAAGTTTGATAAATTTTGGGGCTCAGTTTAATTTACAGATAGATTTTCAATCATTCTGTATGAGGTCGCGCTCAAAGATCACACCAAACGAACACGGCAGAACCGGTTTAACGTTGGACAGTTTTTCACCAATATTTTGCGCAATACTAAGGTCATACAGGTGAACAAAAATAAGTTGCTATGATGCTGAATAATTTTTAATTTTTACTAAAGGAACAGGCAAAAACAAAGTTTCGCAAAACCGATACATTTTGAAAAGCATATCTCTTTTATGGCGATATAAACCATCAAAGCAACCCAAAATATACTGCGAATCAACTGTATTCAAAAATTCGAATTACATACTGGTTACGATTGACCCAGTGTTATGGCAAGTTTTAGTTTCACAATGTATTACCATAGAATAATCTCGAAGCAAACACGTATCATACTCAATGCAATAATATAAAAAATTCAATCCAGACGATTAATTAGTTAATCGGCAATTTATTTTCAATATTGTTGAAGTAACTGTTGTGAATCAAACAGAAGTTTGTTGCAAAATTGAAATTGATTTTTTTCTCGATATTACTCATGCGAATATGTCAGTGGACGCAAATCTGCAGTTTCAATTATTATAAACGTTTAACTGGACAATTTTAATATATTGTTAATTGATGTATGGCTAAATGCAAAACATACCCGGTGCATCAGCTGAGATAAAAATGATCTACATTAAATATATTTCCCAACATTTTTCTTTACCGAACCCATTTTCCAACATTTTAGGTAATCTGCGAACTTGAAAACATACATATTCCTGTGGTTTGTGACAATCTTTCAAAATTGGACACAGGAAATGGATTTTGACCGTTTGACGTCAAAAGGAACGAATTCTACCCCGGCGCTGACAGCAACAGGCAATATCAGGTTGATTGACGGCCATTGCGCGTTGCAAGTACCATCCTTTCTCAAAAGTCTGGAGCATTATCTTCAATTCCCGAACTAGAAAATGACATGACACCGAGTATCTAAAGTGAGCGGTCAAGAGAAAGTCCTTCAAACTCGTAGGGTAATACTCGATACGTTTCCTAGGTCTTTTGAAAACGGCTCTATTTCGTACGGTTGACGCGTTTGAAAATTGTTTATCTGATTTAAACGCTTCTTCTAATAGATCTTTGGACGTTTCTTGTTCTATACACCTGATCCAGTATTTAAGACGCTCCCGGTTTATCAGAATGAACATGAACTGCTAACTAGCATCAGAATGCACTAAAGCTCTTTTTACTCTATCCATCCGCGATGCATGCTTGATGCGATTAAAGTTTCGTAAATTAAAATCATGTAGCTTTTGTTGAAGAGATTATTTCCTCTGCCTAGCTGCTTAACAACCTCCGCGTCTAGCGATGAGGTATTCGCAATATATAAACAAATATATTTTAGGTTGCATACTGTTGAAATCTAAATTTACCAGTCAGATAGTTGACGGCATTAGAAGCAAACACGTACCGGATGTTAGCCTGACAATATTAGACTTTGAAGCAAAAGATGCTGCCGTATTTTCCAGACAGAGTGCCACACCCGAATTAACCAATATACTTTCTTGGTTTTCGCCTGAACATGTTCCATATGTACTACAACGGTTGACGGGGAGTGAAAACTACATAGTAGTAAATTCTTGAAGATATTACGCAGACTTGGTGGTCAATATAATAATTCTACCATTTGAAGAAATTATCGCTGCTAAAATCTAGAAAGCCTTCATTGAATCAATGAAGGCAACTTATGTGGGAGTATTTAGTTCATCTACATAAACTTCAATATGTATGAAAGAAAATGTATTATAACGACCATTTATATTCATGTGCCGGCGCTATAGTGAGAATGGATTGAAATCTATCCTGTAGTCCCAGATTTGAAAATTCTGTAAACATTTTGTCTAAGATATATATAGACGTTGTTGCAATAGCTTGAATAACATGATGAAATTGAGAATCTGCATACCCCATGGGGTAACTAATTCATCAAAAACAGGAAAACTAATTCTTATATTTTTTAATCTTAGACTTGTTCACAATTATGTCTACTTTCGTGTGTGATTATGTCGTCAAAACGCTAAGCAGTACACAATATTCTTCATGAAGTGTTCTTGCTGGGCACGGCAAATAGGTGTTGTCCTTGGAACAAAGAGAAAAGAATTCCACGACATATACGGTATTAATTTAGTTAGCACATTGTATCAGATTTGAAAGCTTTTCCTAACTTATTTTGTCTAGTGGCTCGTTTGATAACTTTGTTTGATCTATGACGTTTACCATTGGAAATGTGACAAGGATTTATCCGTTTGGGTTGAATTGAATTTCGTACTGCCTGAATGAGCTACTGCACCGGATTTTGCCACAAAGCTGAATCAAGCATCCTATTCCATATGCGGAAATATTCGGTTGTTTCATCCGTTTCAACACATGGTTCTATCTCTCAGGTTGTTTTGGTAAAATGGCCTCAATAATTAGATGCAATTCGACGTTTCAGAGATTTTACGATCAGGTTCTTTCAAACTTCAAATGTTGGTGTAATTTGTTTTCTCATGAAATATAATGATATGCTAGTTCAAAAAGGATTGTTTGTTTGTTTGTTTGTTTGTTAATTTACCATAATTATTTATGAATTTTATTTTGGCATTGAAATTTAAGATAAAATGTTTCTCGTATTGGAGTAACTAAATTATTTTAGATCAAAGACACAAATGTTTTTCTAACAAGGGGATCAGAGCTACAGTTTGTCATCACATCAGTTACCGTTCGGTTTCGGTAAAATAAATAATAAAAACCTGTTTTCTGAAACTAAAAAATATAAATATAAATTTACTTCAAACACTATTGCATAGAATGTTAATAAGTCAAAAAAGAATACTTCATACTTACCCGAAAATCGTTATTGTGGTGATCTAGCGTAATAATGGAAGAAAAAGTTTGAATTGAATTAGGTAATATGATTGAGTAATCACTGTTCTTGTCACAAACTAATCAGTTTAATGCATTTCCGTTTTAAATATATTTATAGTTTTCAGACCATCTCTAATGTATAATAAAAGATAATAGCAACGCCAAAGTTTCTGGGTATAAGCGGGATTCACTGGATCATGGATCATTGTTAATAAAGCAAGAACGTTTTAATCCATGTGCTAAATTAAATGGAAACAAAATAGGCCGCAAATTTCCCACAACCATGAGAGATGTGGATATCAGATTCCGGGATGCATGAGATTTTGTAGACAGGCCCCGGCAAACTCTTTAAATATGTCCTGGTATCAAAAATGAATGCAGCTTCATCTAGGTCAATCGTTAGACAGAAGCGAGGAGATCGCAATAGGTGTTGTGTTGGCGAATAATAAAATACGAATTTTCAAGTTCAAGGATATTTCTTTTGAGACTATACACTTCATAACCTTCACAATAGCATGCACTAGATTAACGTGACGATGATTTGCAACATCGGATCGGCAGTCTCTTTTGAAGATATGTGTAATCACGCCGGATTTCCAATGGTTTGCTACCAGTCATGAATCAACGTTTTGTTTAACAATTTTGACATCGGTTGACAAAACTGATGCTATCTGCACCTGGAGTTTTTCTTGCATTCAGTTTGACCAATTGATTGATAACAATTACTCCATTTATCAGTTGCTCTGCCCTATGTTTCGATTTATGACTTGTCTGAATCTTTATAACGTTCCACTGAAACTATCGGCGCGATTATACTTATATAGAAAATTGCGAGAGAATTGTTGGTTTCCAGAGCGGTCTCAATGAGTTATTTAGCAATATGGTCCGTGAATCTATCTCTTTTGACTTTCATTTTCGCGTTTATGATTGTGAATATTAAAATGGAGTTGCGTTGCTTTTTTGGCATTAGCATCAATTTGTGCCACTCATTATCCTCTCGAATAAGTAAAATCATTTTTGTGCGTATCATACAAAAATGTTTCCAATAAGAAGGAATATTGCTAGCTTTATGCATCATCAACGCTACTCGCTTCAACGTTTTCCGCTTTGTAGTTCCGCGAAAAACATTTACATTATAACAGAGAAAACTGCAAAATTTATACAATACACGAACGATAGCTTAAAGTTTTCAATTCATGAAACATTAATCGCATCAAGCATACATCGCGGATGAATAGAGTAGCAAATGTAACAGGGCATTTTGATGCTAGTTGTCAGTTTAGGTTCATTCTGCTGAACCGAGAGCGTCACATTTGCTGGATCAGGTGTTTAGAACGAGAATCGTCAAAAGATCTGTTTTAGGAAATAGTTGATTCGGATAACCATTTTTTCAACGGGTGGAACATGGGAAATAGAGCCGTTTTCAAAAGACCTGGGAAACATATCGAGCATTACCCTACGAGTTTAAAGGAATTTCACTTCACCGCTCACTTTGGATACTCGGAGTCGTGTCTTTCTTTAGCTCGGCAATAGAAGGTAATGCTTCAGGCTTCTGAGAATAGATGGTACAGACAACGCGCAATTGCCGTCGATAGACCTGATATTGCTTATTGCTGTCAACGCCAAGGTTGCAATCGTTCCTTTTGACATCAAACCGTCAAAATCCATTTCCTGTATCTAATTTCGGGGGATTGTCACAAACCACAGGAATCTGTTTGTTTTCAAGTTTGTTTGTTTCAAGATTATTCTAGAGTAATACATTTTGAAAATAAAACTTGCCATCACACCGGGTCAAACATAACCAGTATGTAATTCGAATTTTTGAATACAGTTGATTCGCAGTATATTTTGGTTGCTTTGATGGTTTATATCGCTATTAATTGAGACATAATTTCCGGAAAATATCGGATTTGCGAAATTTCGTTCTTACCTTGAATATAAAAGCTCATTTGCATACATTTCAAATACGCACACATCTAGCGACCGGTTTCGTGCTGTTTGCATTCATCAAGTAGGGACAGTCGGATCAGGATCCGCATGCGCAACTTGTTTTAACCTGTTTTAAATTAACACCAATATAAAAATGAGTCCTCATCGTAGCAACTTATTTTTTTCACCTGTATGACCTTAGTTTTGCGCAAAATGTTGGTGAAAACTTTTCCAACGTTAAATCGGTTCTGCTGAGTTAGTTTCATGTGATCTTTGAGCGCGATCTCATACAGCATGGTTGAAAATCGATCTGTGAATTAAACTGAGCCCCAAAATTTATCAAACCGCACACGAAAAAATATCGTTATCTTTCATTTCTTATTTCATTCTACGGAATATGTTTGAGAAACGTAGCGTACAATTTGAGTTTTAGGGAAATTATTTTGATAAACACCGAAATATGGTTACACAATTGTAAAACTCGATTAGAAAATTCATTCTACTAACCTGAAAATGTCTTAACGTTAAAATGCTACATTTCTAGAATAAAATCAGAAATATAGTTTGGAATAACTAGTATATGTTCCAATTAAATCATTACTCAAGAAATAAAACTTGCGTTATCATGAAATATTGATTTTTAGCTCATAGCGTTTAACTAATGATTTACCAATTCATTCACTCTAGGTACATTTGAGTTAGGGCAATGTAGATTTCAGTCGGGATCGTTACGCCCTAAAAAACTACAACCGAGTTCATTCTGTATGCCATCACTAGACCGAAGCAAAAAGTTTAGGTTAGTGAGCCTTGAAACAATAATGAATATGTAAACAAATGTGTACTCTGATTCCAATGTAAATTGGGTTACCTATAATGAATCATAACGTTTAATACAGAATCACACATGTGGCTCAGAATCAAGCTTTATAAACGCGTTTCTTATAATGTGTCTGCAAGATCCTTCATAGTTTGTTGTTGGCCTCCTTCGGTCGATGTCGACCATAGACGCACATCAAAATCGAATGAATTTTCATGTTTTACAGCTTTTTGAAGGTCCGCTTCGGGAAGAACAATCTCTCTCGCAGCGCTTGCAACGATGGACAGAACTCTTTTGTAAGGAGCCAGTTACACGCTGGCGGCAAGATCTGCGTTCACCAGCCAAGAGCGCTATATGCTCCTCCCCAGCTTGCAGACGACGCTTTACACAATGCCTCTAATGTGAGCGGTCAAGAGCAAGTTCTTACCATCTCGCGGGGTCAATGAAAAGAGCTTTCGTATCTCTTTTGCAAATCTCTTTGTACTGCAAGTGCGGTCTGCCCAATGGTAGACTTCCTAATTGCAACTCACCATAGAGTAGATGCTTCGGAATACGACCATTTTCCATTATGTAGGCATGACCAAGCCACCGCAGGCGGCGCTGTTGCAATAGAGTATACATGATCTGTAGACCAGCCTTTGAAAGCACTTCAGCGTTAGTCACTCTGTCCATCCACGATGAATTCAAGATACGACGGATGCTTCGTAGATGCGAAGCATTCAACTTCCGTTCGTGTCTGGCGTGAGTGGTCCAGGTTTCGATGCCGTATAGTAAAGCATTTAGTACGCACGCGCTATATACCATCATTTTTGTCTTTACAGTCAGCTTGCGGTTACCCCAAAACACGAGAGTTCAACCGGGACAAAATGACAGCTGCTCTGCCAATCCTCTTATCAATCTGCGGCACTAGCGACAGTTTATCCGCAATGGTTGAACCAAGATATGTGAAACGATGTACTGGTTCAAGCTGACAGTTTCGAACAATGATGATTGGTGGCGATACAGTCCCTTGACCGAGGACTTTGGTCTTGCTCATGCTGGTTGTTATACCAAAGTCTTTGCATGCCGACGAAAAACAGTCCATTAGCGACCGTAGTTTCTCTTGGGAGTGAGCAATAGAGGCTGCATCGTCGGCAAACAACAGGTCACGGATTATCACATCCCGTACTTTGGTTTGTGTTCACAGCACGAAACTATTCCGGCTTTTTGCCACAACGAGGTGAAGACAGCACGATCATGTTTAATAATCTTCCAGAGAATTATATAATGGTAATAATTGTTTGAATTTGAAGCCACACCCACACGTTTTGTTAGATATAAACTTGTCGTTTAATTTCACCAATTTCTTTTGAATTCGCTTCTGAAATTTTCACGAGTTTTGCATTGCGTTGAGAGAGTAAATCAAAAACTTATGCATTTTAAAGTGAAATACATATGTGTGAAAAACGAACATGGCTGAGGGTGACCACTCGAACTATAAATAACAAGCAGGTATTCTATACTGTACCAGCATATTATTTTGTTTCCGATATTTCACGTCTGTGCATTTGTCAGTAGGCTTACACACCTCAGGTTCAACTACCACAGTACAAATCTGATGCATTAACATATATACTTCTTGCTCCGAAACAGCCTCGACTCGATAAGTCATTTTCGGACAGTTTAAATATCATATGAATCAACAATTAATTTTCAATGCACTATTATATAATACTTAATGCGAAGGGAAACTTTTGGATAATGTTATAATATTAGGAGAGTAGGTTTGTGACGATAATTCGTATGCTGAAAATGGATTCACGAAACAAATTAAAGTCAAGGAAATGTCCAAATTGTTTCTCTTGGAATACAAAGACATTTTCGAGTGAAATTCTAATTGAAAATGTTGTAGTAACAAAATCAGTGAAAAAGTATCATAAAATTGCAAGTAATAACCCCGAAAATATTGAAGAAATTTGCGATTTTGCTATACAAACCACTCACTTACTTGTTCGAACAAACACTGGCAAGCGAAGTAATTCCTACAGATTGGAAACAGGGAATAATTTCTCAAATTTACAAAGGTGGAAATCGCTCCGATGTTTCTAATTATCGACCCGTTACTCTGTTACCAGTAATTTCAAAATTACTTGAGCGACTCATTGTTGACGATCTAATGAAACATTTCAAGAATAATCAGCATGTATTCAGACGTAATTATTCTTGTTCGTCTAATTCAATGGTAACGCTAGATGATTTGACAAAATCGGTAGATAAAGGACAAGCAATACGCGCGTGCATTCGATCGTGTTGACCATTCCCAACTACTGCAGAAGCTTGAAAGACTTGGTATCACTGAAAAGTTGCTGAATTGGCTTAATGACTGTCTAACAAATCGCACTAAACAGGAACGTGTTGATGGTGCATTATCTAAACCAATCTCAGCAATTAGCGGTGTTCCACAAAGTTCAGTACTTGGTCCGATCCTCTTTCTGGTTCATGTCAATAAAGTACCAGAAATTGTTCGATGTAACATTTCGTTATTTGCGGGCGACATAAAGATTTGGCGCAGCATTCGTAGTCCAGAAGACTGTCTGCTATTACAAAAGGATCTTGATACGCTTCACAGCTGGTCGTTAAAGAACAAACTGCCGTTTATCTTCAAAAAATGCTGGATCATGGATGTTGGGAATCGAGTAGAGTTCATATAGAACATGGGTTCGCATGTCCTTGAAAATTGCAGTGAAGAAAAAGATTTGGGTGTCTGGATATGCTCCAGTTTAAAAACCTCACTTCAAACTAATACTGCCTGTAAAAAGCAACACGTGTTCTAAATCTACTCAAACGGGTATTTGGGAAATTTTCGCGCAAGATATTCCCAAGGATCATAAATTCATACTTGAAACCAGTCATGGAATAGGGTGTGCAGTCATGGTCTCCGTGGCTCAAGAGCGATGTCGAAATTATGCAGCGAATCAATCACCGCTTAACAAAACTAGTTATCAGCATCCGAAACAAACCATATAAAGAAAGGATAGCTCAACCGAATCTTTTCGATTTCCCTTATCGACGAATCAGATGAGATCTTTTCTTACTTTACAAAACAATCCATACCCCGAACCATCCCTTACTGGATTCATTCACGCGAAGGGATACGAGAAATTATCATATCCATGAATTCGTGCTAGTCGTACCCTATTTCCGCCTGAACTGTAGGTATTTTTACTCTTTCCGTGTCCGTTTTACTTACAACAGTTTACCTTCAACCGTCGCTCATTCTACTAGCTTGCATGACTTTGAAACGAAATTAGACGAATTTTATTGCATTATCCGTTTCCAGAACACTTATATACTGTTTAATCTATTTTCCTATATTGTTTATGCACTTAAATTTCAATTTTCACCATCCTATGGTTGTTGTTAAGCTTGTTGCTTTTTAGACCATTAAAAACCTTGAATTACACTGAATTACCTTGAGTACGAGATAAGATTCTGCATCCATGAATGATAAAGACGATTTAAAATTTATTACAAAGTAGTTGCAACGATCGAGTTAAGCTTAACGACAAATTGTCCTTCCTTATCCAAACGCTATATTATGTTATCGTTTACTTTAATTATTCGTTTCAAGGTTGTGACGGCCGGAGCATTTCTGGGGATAAGCTCCCAATTCGAAAAATGCTCCAATGGCCCGCGTCTAATATAGCCTCTGACAACCAAGTCCAGCTCCTAACCTGCACGCGTGGTCCTGTGTGACCCGGCGAAACTGCTTCTACTGACAGGAGAAAGGTCGAAGGCGGCTGACTGCTTCGGACCGGTGGAGCCCGTTAGTCCATGAAGTCGGCCCACCTAGGGGAAGAAAAACCCTTATATCAAACCTCCACTGCCTAATGGCTACATCCAATCATAGAAAAGGCTTCAGGGGTCAACCTCGAGGAATGATTCGGAGCCGGAGTCCCGTTAGGCAGTCCGAAGTTTTTCCAACTTCGTGTTGCCAGCTCCTGCGACGGCATCGTTGTCCAAACGTATCAGCCTAGCTGTTCCTTTGTTTCCAGTGGTGCCGTGAAGAGGGAGCACTTGCTGCATGAGCAACAGCTAGTTCTCCATATTGAACTGCCCTTGTGTACATCACAACGCACCAATGGAGAGGACACTCCATTCCGCTTCTACGGAAAATAACACGGAAAGCAGCAGATACCGGTTAGAAGATATGGCTCGACTAACGTAGAGCTAAGCGCCTGGGGCTGCTTTCGACGGTGGAAGAAAATTCCAGGTCTCATTGGACGGCTACCGCCAGCCTCAAGCTGGGTAGCCCCCATTCAATGAGGTTCCGTCTTGCCACGGTCTGCTATCCTCATTGAGTGCATGGGGATTAGGAATCAACCGACAAACAAACTGTATTTTTGCGCACCAGCGAATCGAAATACCAAACAACAAATGTCAGTTCTGAAACTTGGAACCTGGAACGTCCGGTCCATGTTTCCCAGATTTCATGACGACGTCTCGAATATCAGAGGCGTAAAAAAGTCCACCATGAATAACATCGAGCTGAAGAGGCTGAATGTGGACGTGGCTGCCCTACAAGAGACGCGATTACCAGACACTGGTAAGCTAACAGGAAAAGATTACACATTCTTTTGAAAAGGAAGAGGTTTCGATGAGCCTAGACTGCATGGAGTTGTGTTTGCCGTGCGAAACGACATATTAAAAGCACCAGAACCGAACAGCATATAAAACGAACGGATTTGGACTTTAAATCTGAGGTGCATTACTGGTACCATTTCGTTGGTCAACGTTTATGCGCCGACATTTTCTGCAACGCAGGCTGAAAAAGACGCTTTTTATTATAACCTCACAACAGTCCTCAAAAACGTGCCACAGAAAAACTGTGTAGTGGTATTGGGTGATTTCAATGCCAGAGTTGGTGCAGATTACGAGTCTTGGCAAAACTGACTCGGAAGGTTCGGTGTAGGTAAAACCAATAAAAATGGACAACGCCTTTTAGAATTGTGCACACAGTTCACTCTGCGTGTCAGTTAAACTTGCTTTCAAACAAAACCACAACATAAAGTCTCTTGAAAACCTCCTGGCTCTAAGCATTGTCATCAGCTTAATCTTATTCTTGTTAAGCGAACTAATATAGAAAGCGTGCTCCTGATCAGACCATATCAAAGCGCAGACAGCGACACTGATCATTCACTGGTCTGTGCAAAACTGAAGCTTCCCCATACGAGATTTCACCGCACCAAATTGTCTGCTTAGCCTAGGATAGACGTCACTCGCATGTGTGAACCTAATCTAAATGCGAGATTAGCAAAAGCCTTCACAGCTGATTTCAACACGACAACTTCAATCGAATCTGCTTCAGAAAACTGGGAGTTGATAAAAAGCTGCATATGCCGAGTCGCACTTTTCACTTTCGGTCCGAAGAAAGCTCGAACGAGCGACTGGTTCGAAGCAAAAGCTTCTGAGATGACTGCTGTGTTGAATGAGAAACGCTCAGCATTCTTGAAGTTCTAAGATATGCCAACATATAAAAATTCACGTCCTATTAGAGCAGCTAGAAATAAAGTCTAACAGACTGCGAGGCGATGTGCAAACTACTATTGGACTGAATTTAGCCTCACGGTATGTTTGATGGGATCATACCGATGGCCCGAACAAACATAAAAGGGCTCCCAATAAGTCTTTATCTGGTAAGCCGATTGTCGACAAAACTCAACAGATGGAAAGATTGGTAGAGCACTACTCATCTCTCTAATCTAGGGACAGTAAGGTTTTACCGCATGCACTTGAAAATGTCGAGCGACTGCCGACAATTGTCTTAATACCACTCCTACTCTGGATTAACTCAATAAAGCAATCGACAGCTTAGCGGATGGGAAGGGCCCTGGTGACGGCGAAATTCCACCTGAGCTCATCAAAGAGGTAGAGCAGCATTATTACAGCCTCTTCACCATTTGCTTCTTCAGTGCTGACAGGAGGGGGGTGTCCCACAAGAGATGTGAGACACAAAGATCATCACGCTATTTAATAATAAGGGTGACAGAGGCGACTGCAACAATTACAAAGGAATCTCCCTTCTGAATGTTGTAGACAAATTATTTGTTAAAGTCTCACTGAACGGCTGCAAGTTTTAGCTGATAGAATTTACTCCGAATCTCAACGTGTGTTCTGCAAGGAAAGATCAAGCGTTGACACGGTCTTCTCCATGAAACAACTTCAAGAAAAATGTCGGGAACAGCGTATGCCATTATAAGCTGTTTTTATTGATTTAACGAAGGCATTCGATTACGTCTGCAGGGAGGGTCTTTTCGAAATGCTTGATAAGATAGGCTGCCCCCAAGGCTGCTTAGACTCGTTATTTCGTTCCAATCAGGTATGAAATGCTCAGTCCATTTTAACGGTTGCAGTTCAGAAGAATTTGAAATTCGCCGAGGCGTCAAACAAGAGTGTTTTCTTGCTCCCACGTTGTTCGGCATTTTCTTTGCTCTGCTTCTGAAGCACGCTTCTAGTACGAGAACAGAAGGCATTTATATACGCACGCTAAGTGATGGTAAGCTTTACAACCTAAACCGGTTGAGAGCAAAAACCAAAGCACGTGATGTGCCAATCCGTGACCTGTTGTTTGCCGACGATGCAGCCTTTATTGCTCACTCCCAAGAGAACCTACAGTCGCTAATGAACTTTCCTAATATTATAACATTATCCAAAGAAAACAAGGGTGGGCTCGTGCTTCCAGGCTGTTCGGCATTTTCTTCCGCCTGCTTTTGAGGCACGCTTTCAGGACGAGGACAGAAAGCAATAAACTACGCACGCGAGGTGATGGCAAGCTTTCACACCTGAACCGGTTAAGTGCACATTCCAAGGCACGAAATGTGCTAATCCATGACCTGCAGTTTGCAAACGATGCAGCCATTATTGCCCACTCTCAAGAGCACCTGCAGTCGGTAATGGACTGTTTTTCGTCGGAATGTAGAGGCTTTAGGATAACAATTAGCATGAGCAAGAGCAAAGTCTTGGGTCAATGGACTGCATCGCCTCCCATCATCATTATTTGAAACTGACAGCCTGAACCAGTACAGCATTTCACATATATTGGTTCAACCATTGCGGATAACCTCTCGCTTGACACGGAGATTGATGAGCGGATTGGCAGAGCAGCTGTCATTTTGTGCCAATTAAACTCTCGTGTTTGGGATAAACAATGAGAGTATACTGCGCGTGCGTACTAAATGCTTTACTTTACGTCAGTGAAATTTTGACTATTCACGCTAGACACGAATGCTTTCCATCTACGAAGCATTCATTGTATCGTGAACATATCGTGGATGGACAGAGTGACTAATGCTAAAGTACTTTCAAAAGGTGGTCTACATAGCATGTTCACCCTATTGCGACAGCGCCGCCTGCGGTGGCTCGGTCATGTCTACAAAATAGAAAATGGTCGTATTCCGAAAGGTCTACTCTATGGTGAGTTGCAATTAGGAGGTCGACCATTTGGCTGAACGCACTTGCGGTACAAATACGTTTGCAAAAGCAATATGAAATCTCTGGACATTGACCACGCGAGTTTGGAAGAACTTGCTCTTGACCGCTCACAGTGGAGGCATTGTGTGAAGCGTCTTTTGCAAGCTGGGAAAGAGCGGACGCAGCTCTCGGCTGCAGAACGCAGATCACGCTGCCGGCGTGGAACTGATGCATTACAATCAAAATCTGACTATATTTGCTAGCGCTGCGGGAGAGATTGTTCTTCCCGAATCGGACTGTTTAGTAATTCAAAAATATGGAGAACATAAAAATTCATGCGATTGGGATGTACGTTATCCGTCGACTTTGACCGAATTAGGCCAAATATCATGTCGTATGCAATAGTCTCAAATTCAATTATTCTGCTGCTATCCAACAGCTTTCAATATTATTCAGACCATTTTAATGTTTACTTCCATATATATTTTTTGCCAAAATATCTCGCTAAAAGTGAGATTATTTTGGTCGGAAAATGCTTTACTACTCAGAAACTCGAATATTTACGTGTATCAATGTATTGCAATTTGTTATATGTGCATAACTAAATTACAATATCAATGCAAATAGTTCAACATACTTATCGTATGGTCGCATTAACAATTGTTAACACATCGCCACCTGTGTTATTCGGATACAATTTATTGTAGTATAAAACGAATAATTGCATCTCAAACTACATATTAAGAGTGAGTAAAGAAATGAATATCGAAAATAATATATGATGACTATCAGAGTTTCTCTTCTAATGCTATGATGTCTGCTTCATAATTAACAGTCTCGAATATACGTTCTTTCTTCCACACATTGATGCAAACTGCACCTTAGAGAGAACATGTTCATTTATCACTATCCGTGAAAAAGCTTCTGTAAGCAAACTGTTTTTCTGCACATATCTAATAATTATTGCAGACGACATACTTTTGGCTTTTAATAGAATGTTGTGACACCAATAATTTGTCTCAAATTCATCGTCACTCGACGTATAAGTTCCGTCTAACATTTAGCGAGTAAATGCTTCAGCGGGCAATATCGAAAAACTGAACGGAGAAAAAGGATGAGACAATAAGCGCTTGTATGCCACTGTTGGATAAGGCTGGTACGAATAACTTGTTCAATCACATGTGTCCAAACACATGTTTAATGGGATCCTGATCTTACTGTCCCTACCTGATGAGTGCAAACAGCACGAAACCGGTCGTGGGGTGTGTGTGACGGAAAAGCATGCAAATGAATATTTTGTTTCATGGTCATGGGTGTAACCCCATCAAACATAAGTTTGGACACGTAATTGAACAGGTTGGTCGTACCAGCCTTATCCAACAGTGGCATACAAGCGCTCCTTGTTTATCATTCTTCCACTGTTTCAAGCGCATGCGGATCCTGATCTTACTGATGAGTGCAAACAGCACGAAACCGGTCGTGGGGTGTTTGTGACGGAAAAGCATGCAAATGAGTATAAGACAATGTTTTTTATTTAATGATTGTAGCTGAGACAATCGATCCTTTCGTTCGTCACATGTTTGTTTTAAAGACAATTAGGCTGGGAAATATCATTTTCCTTTTGGTATTCAAAATGGGTTGTGTGACATATATTGTCACCAATGTGCATTCGGTAAACCAACCGTAAATTATTTTACCACTGAAGGCTAACAATTATTTGCATGATGCATTATTCGGTAACCAGAGTAAAAGCAAATATCTTACATCAAATGTCACGGTATCGGAGGTCATCCATTTTACCTAATAATAATTTCAGGAATAAAGACGAATCTAGTCATTATTAATCTCATCTAACAAGCACTTGCGCTAACGAAAATCCGTTAAATAGGTATGACACAATTTGGTATCATCTCTGTTGGGTTCACCCACTTTGCTCGCTTTCACTGAGTGGAACTAAACAGACATAAACGCGCTCAGTGGATAGCAATACGCAAGCGCGTCTGGTGTACATGTTAGAACTCCACCAAGACAAACAAACACGTAACTTGAACTCATTTGTGTTGGTGTACACTCAAATTCTCTAACACATCGAACTCATGATATTATTATCTAAATAATCTTCTGCAGTATATAATGCTTGTTTATTTAAATCTTGGTCTTCAAATCGGCTGTGCACATACCAATTTTTCCATACGTTTACTATTTTTAATTTTCAACTATCCCTGTTCTTTAAAAAAACAATTAACATGTTTCTATGTAAACGTTTTCTTCTTTCAGCTCTGAAAAAAAAGTTTTTATCCGAATTATTACATAATATTGAAAAGCATATGAAATCTTTTGTAATGTTCAATATTTACACTGCTTAAACCATGACTCATCAATTCGTGATCGTTTCGGAGCTAGAATCAACCAGGAGGGTACAGTAGAATTGAAATGATTTACCATAAATCGATTGTGTAACAATACTAAGAAGTAAGAACAGGTGATAAATCTCAATTGAAAGAAAAACGTTGTTTAAAATAGTACAAATCGCTATCATTATAGATCGTAAGCTGATATTGAACCTGATCTATTTAATATACGTGTGTATTTAAAAAAATGTTTCTGTATACTCGTGACAGTTCATGAAGCGGATTCAAATTAAAGACGTGAATTTAAATACCTTGTGTCTTCGCAACAAAAATAAATTTAAGTGTGACGGCAAAGAGCCGGATTCCGCTTGAGGTTTTCAAATTACAGGGGTGTGTGTACAACACATTATATTATAATATGTTACCATCTCTTCTTCAAATAATCGTTTTTTAAAGCAAAATATGAAACAAAATGCTGCCAACGTTTTACTGTGTGACTCATGACTAATTGTGAGGCTCAGAGTAATTACACGTATCGTTTTTAAATCATGATGTATGAGGTCACGCTGAAATTGAACATGAAATACACATATACTCAAACATCAGTAGAACCGCGGCAACGATGGACAGTATTCACATGTATCATCAACGTAATCAGCAAACTGGAGGTCATATATGTGAAAAACAACTTATTTTGGCAAAAATGAATCATCTGCAAGTGGTTATCTTTTAAGTAAACATGTAAGAATCAATTTTGTTAAACCGATTCTACGTAAAGTTTAGGTTTGTTTAACAGCAATATAAAAGCATGAAACTAACCCTAACTATGCTACAAACCGAATTTAATGTATTCACACTTTCTTATGATAAATACGTGTTACCTAGTGGAGCCTAAAGTTAATATTTTGCCCGTTGTATCACCTTTAATTTATCATAAAGCATATTCCAGTCAGCAATCATAAGATAATCAATTATAATTAGTGATTGGTTAAAGTTATGTGTTGATCACATCCCCCGAAATTACACTCCACTACCGGTTTCTGGCTGTTTGCCGTCATCAGGTGGAGACAGTAAGTTTAGGTTCAGTGAGCTTTGAAACAGTGGATAAATGGTAAACAAGTGATACGTGAATGCCACTGTTGCATAGGGTCCGTATAACGAACCACGATGTTCAAACACAGAATCACATTCGTGGTCCAGCACTCAAGGCGCGTTGGTTTCAAATTTAAAATGTATATCTTCAACATATTACGCCTTCGAGCGAACCGCTGTGAGCAAGTCTTTATTTACACGTATAAGAATAGTATTAAATGGAAAATTGAATGTAATTATAATATCGAAATTTAGTCAGAATAAGTTAGTGGATAATACTTAAACGTTTCATTCAAAATATCAGATATTAATTCATTTCGTTACGTTGATTTAATGATTTGCTCCAATAATACTTACCAGATAACCACAAGATTAGTGAAATTATGAATTATTCGTAGTAGATTCATACCCATCATCATCCGGCAACTGTGATTGATAACGGTTTCCAATTTATATGCGGTTAGATTAACGCTTGTAGCTGATGAGTTAAGTTAAAAAACTGATAAACAATAAAAACGTTCCGCTAATAAGCCACTGTTTGATAAGGTTGGCATGGCGAACCTTTTCAAGCGGATGTGCCTATGAATATATAGATGGGGTTGAACCCCTAACCATGAACGACAATCTGTATTTGCATGCTAGTACAACATTCAGACATAAATATTCAATAACATTATTTTGTTAAATACGACTAACAAATATGTTTAAATGAATAATCACAGAAAGATTCTTGGTCAAGTGCTCAAGACGTCTAAAGTGGCCAATGTAAAGTGGTGGTCACATCCTCACGACTTACACTTCTAAACCGGTTTCGCGCTGGTTA
>JACCGJ010025048.1:0-33924 GCA_013407085.1 Atriophallophorus winterbourni
TGCAGTGGCCTATATTTCCTTTATCATTAAATAGCACCCTGATATTTGTGCCTCCCATCTATTGTCGGACACACTCATCCTACCAGCACTACAAAAGTAAATTATTCAAGAGTTTTTATAATGCTTGTCAGGGAACATCAGGTGAAATTACGTCGTCACCAAGGGCCTCACAATTCGTTAAGCAGTGAATTGCCATTTTCAGCACATAGAGATTAGGGGGTGTATCTAGATATTAAATAGTCGGCAACCGCTCGACATTTTTCAAGTACATGCGGCAAAACCGTACTTTTCCTAGAGTAAAGCGATTAGAAGTGCTCTAGCCATCATTACAACTGCGGAGTTTTGTTCACAGTCGGGTCACCAGATACAGACTTATTGGGAGTAGTTTTGAGTTTGTTTGGACCAATGAATATATTGATTCCATCCTACAGACGGTAAAATGTTCCACTATACGCAGTGATGTTGCATACTGAGGTAAATTGCATTCCGATATTCTTTTGCACGTCATCATGCAGTCTCTTGAACCTCATTTCTAGCTGCATTTGAAAGTCGTATGGTTTCATGTGTTGGAATAAATATGAACCTCAAGAATGATAACAGTTTCTTATCCAAAACAGCAGACATCTCAAAAGCTTTTACTTCGAAATATTCGCTCGTTCGAGCTTTCTTCCTAATCAAATATCAATTAGATTTCATTTATAACTGATAAAATATAAATAATCACATTTGGATGTTTTAACAAATATCCAACTTACTCAGGGGAGCCTTGACCGCAATTATAACACAGAGGAGTATAAGTAGTTTCATGGAGTACGTCATGGTTCGACTTTGGAAACGACAATATCAGTTGCGATTTTATAGTTTTTGTTAGTGATTCAACTAATCGCTGGTTGGTTGCGCTACAACGAATATATCAAATCAATAATTGCGATAGACTATTATTGGTTTGTTGATTTCTTTGGGGTTTTGCAGTATGAATAGTAAATAATTAACAAAAATATATTTTATAAAAGCTGGCAAACACTAGGGATTTGTTGTAAAAGATTTTGTGATTAATTACGATTCAATGAAATCATCATAAACACTCGTAATATATTTTACTCGCGTTTATTTCAAAGAGATGATCTTTAGAAACATATATTCTATGTGATGTATGATACGTAAATATAAGTAGGCTGTGTTTAAGTGTACGATTACTACGTTCCATTGGTCAATGTGGAAGATGGTTTATGAGGTTATATTTGTCATGGAAATTTTAAATTCAAGGTCATCCGGTCATCATAATCAGTCCGCAGATTTCACGGCACTAGACATTTCTATGTTCGTGTAGACGTGATTTACATTTTGCAGCCTAGGATATCACCATCCTGTCGGAAGCTCAGAGCCTGTACCAAGATAATACTCGCATCGTTATCCAACGTCGCATTTTATCAATTCTGCTTTGAAACATTCATAAACAATATGCATAATATTCAACAATCTTTCACACAAAACTCCACAAAGATTCGTGATAAAAACCCTTATAACTATAATTGGCATTCCACATAAAACGTTTAAGATGCTATCAAAAGAGCGCATACATGATATGTGTGAGTGCAGTTGGAATAGTTTATTTCGTCACTCAATGGAGTGACTAATATTTTAGCGAACAGAATGAGGATATGAGATCAATGCTTGCGTGCAATTTAATCGTCCACAACAAACAGGACCTGATTAAGAAGTTTAGTCGTGGTAACATATTACAAACATTTCTCCAAATTTCATGAAAATGTATATTTTGGTTCCAGTATAGCTGTTTTTACCTGAAATATATCAAAAAGCGCGTTCTTCAAAATAGTTTAAAAACCACTAATTAACAAGTTAAAGGCGAGGTGTTACTGGAGACACTGAATAGTGTGGTAAACCGGTAAACCTTTCTCACGTGAAGGCTATTTTTCAAACGTTGTGCAGGGGTGAACTGTATCTGATAACGGTTGATCAACGTGGTCACAAGCGGCTTAGAAGTAAAACTTGGCGATGTGCCTTGTTAAATGTTGACATAAACTACGTGTTGAGGAAACATTTTCAGAATAATATAATTCAGCTTTCTTATAGACAAACAATGTAACAATGTACGGTTTTCGAAATTTAATAGGCTTCAAAGCAGTTTTGCAAAAGATACTCATCATCCAATTAATTTATGTTTTCATGTTCTCGCTGATCATATTGGCGGCATGAACAAAATTTTTGTCTTTAAATACATTGCCATTTTACACAAACACAAAGCACGACCGTTTTCTGGCTGAGTAAACTCATGAGTTAGGTATAGTGAGGTCCGAATGCTGATCCCTGGTAACAGTAGTGACATAGAGATCAAGGTTTGAAATTGTATGACGTAAGTGGAAAGGGATGTTACGACCCACCTGTTGGATCTCATAATCCTCGAAGCTTGTGGATAGGTCAACTGATGAGCTTAAAGAAAAAATCCGCACTTGCATGCATTTACCGTTTTTTTTTAATTTCAAGCCAAGAAACTTCATGTAACCAATTAACCATTTCCTGCATTGTTTCGATTACCTGGATATATATTTATGTTGATGTTCATTAATGGATTGCATTGAATCTGCTTACCTTCGAAACAATCTAACGTGCGGCCAACCTTCTTGGCGATATAGCCAAACACCGTTTCGTACAAAAGGTGGCTTCTGCCGCAATTGGATACAAATCACAATCGTTTGAAGGATGAGAGATTAGGGGGGATTACCAATCGGTGCCCAAAGCGTGTTATCTTTCTACAAGTCTTTTACTTTTTAGCTACATAGAATTCAGGATACAATGTCATTCCATAGCACCCGCTTTTTCCACTCACACTAATCTTTACATCAACATTCGCCCATTATAACCAACTCCATCATTTTAATAGCATTCACCCTAAAATCAATTAACACGAAATGAAGCCCATTATTTAAACGAAGTAATTATTCACAGAAAAAAATATCCATTTATATCGGTAAAACAACTTTACTCAAATCACTCGCGAAATTATCTGCAAGGGTTGTCAAATTGATATAATTTTCTCATGTATTGCTGACCGGTTTAATTCCAGGCCTCCACATCTTGGACTTTCTTTACCAACATTAACGAATTGAGCATTGTTAGAAACGGTTGAACAACTTCCACGTCAAAATGTTCCTTGTAATATATTCGCCTAAATTATGCGCATGCAATTCTTTTGAATACCGACTTTTTCCAAGATTGCATGTAACGTATTCTGTCAATTAGGCGCATATTGCTCTTTTTGGCGAACTTTGGTGTTGTTTACTTCAGAAAAGAAGCAATTGGAATGTATTCCAATGAGACTGGTTTATGAATAAATGGATTAAAGTCATACATTAACAAGGTCGCATTAATATTGTGTATAATATGTCGAAATGTATCGCGGTTTGGAAAACATGGTGTCTCTTTGGACTTGACTCATTTAGGTTTGCAATGAGCTGTTTATCAGAATGGTTAGCCATTGGATTGAAGACCAGGCTATTTAGTTATATTTCTTGTCCTTAATATCTGTTACAAAAAAGAAAATTTTAACGAAATCAGATCGAAACGGGATTGCTCGAAATTCTGTCCATTATAAATACACGATCTGGCCAAACTCTATTCCAAACGATTGCATCAACAAAATTTAGGTAGTACGTATTAACAAATTCCCAGATTTTAATTTATTGAGTCAATCGCTGCTATATTACAAAAGAGAAAGAATCTTAACATGATGTCGACAATTATCCTGATTTTGGATACATAGTGTTTCTGTAAAACAACAAATCATTATTAGCGACAACATATATTCTGTTTCTGTAGATATACAGTTTGCTTTGAAATGAAGTATGCCCAGATCAATGTGATGATTGTACAGAAAGCTAGTTGCTTTTATGCTTTGAATCTGCACCTCTAAAACTGATCACACTGCGAGCTGATTCATATGTTTTGACTTTTCAAACTGCTGTGCACTCAATGACCATTGACACGTTTCGCTCATTTTGCGTGTGCTGTAGAAACATGAACTGCTTTTTGTGTGCGAGAAATTATTGAAAGCCACGAAGATTGATTTAGCGGTTTTGATTTTACCATCAAAATAAAGATGAAGCTTGTCCAGGTCGATGTGATGATTGTACAGAAAGGTGGTTGTTTTTATGCTTTGAATCTGCACCTCTAAAACTGATCACACTGCGAGCTCATTCATAAGTTTTGACTTTTCAAACTGCTGTGCACTCAATGACCAGTGACACGTTTTGCTCATTTTGCGTGTGCTGTAGATACATAAACTGCTTTTTGTGTGCGAGAAATTATTGAAAGCCATGAAGATTGATTTAGCTGTTTGGCTTTCACCATCAAAATAAAGATGAAGCGTGGCCAGTTCGATGCGATGATTGTACTGAAAGGTGGTTGTTTTTATGCTTTGAATCTGCACATGTAAAACTGATCACACTGCGAGCTGATTCATATGTTTTGACTTTTCAAACTGCTGTGCACTCAATGACCAGTGACACGTTTTTCTCATTTTGCGTGCACTGTAGACACATGAACTGCTTTTTGTGTGCGAGAAATTATTGAAAGCCAAGAACATTGATTTAGCGGTTTTGCTTTCACCATCAAAATAAAGATGAAGCGAGGCCAGTTCGATGCGATGATTGTACAGAAAGGTGGTTGTTTTTATGCTTTGAATCTGCACCTCTAAAACTGATCACACTGCGAGCTCATTCATATGTTTTGACTTTTCAAACTGCTGTGCACTCAATAACCATTGACGCGTTTTGCTCATTTTGCGTGTGCTGTACTTACATGAGCTGCTTTTTGTGTGCGAGAAATTATTGAAAGACAAGAACATTGATTTAGCGGTTTTGCTTTCACCATCAAAATAAAGATGAAGCGTGTCCAGTTCGATGCGATGATTGTACAGAAGGGTGGTGTTTTTATGCTTTGAATCTGCACATGTAAAACTGATCACACTGCGAGCTCATTCATATGTTTTGAGATTTAAAACCGCTGTGAACTCAATGACCAGTGACACGTTTTGCTCATTTTGCGTGCGCTGTAGACACATGAACTGCTTTTTGTGTGCGAGAAATTATTGAAAGCCAAGAAGATTGATTTTAGCGGTTTTGCTTTCACCATCAAAACAAAGATGAATCTTGGCCAGTTCGATGCGATGATTGTACAGAAGGGTGGTTGATTTTATGCTTTGAATCTGAACCTCTAAAACTGATCACACTGCGAGCTGATTCATATGTTTTGACTTTTCAAACTGCTGTGCACTCGATGACCAGTGACACGTTTTGCTCATTTTGCGTGCGCTGTAGACACATGAACTGCTTTTTGTGTGCGAGAAATTATTGAAAGCCAAGAAGATTGATTTAGCGGTTTTGCTTTCACCATCAGAATAAAGATGAAACGAGGCCAGTTCGATGCGATGATTGTACAGAAGGGTGGTTGTTTATATGCTTTGAATCTGCACCTCTAAAACTGATCTCACTGCGAGCTCATTCATATGTTTTGACTTTTCAAACTGCTGTGCACTCAATGACCAGTGACACGTTTTTCTCATTTTGCGTGCACTGTAGACACATGAACTGCTTTTTGTGTGCGAGAAATTATTGAAAGACAAGAACATTGATTTAGCGGTTTTGCTTTCACCATCAAAATAAAGATGAAGCGTGGCCAGTTCGATGCGATGATTGTACAGAAGGGTGGTTGTTTTTATGCTTTGAATCTGCATCTCTGAAACTGATCACACTGCGAGCTCATTCATATGTTTTGAAATTTAAAACCCCTGTGAACTCAATGACCAGTGACACGTTTTTCTCATTTTGCGTGCACTGTAGACACATGAACTGCTTTTTGTGTGCGAGAAATTATTGAAAGCCAAGAAGATTGATTTAGCGGTTTTGCTTTCACCATCAAAATAAAGATGAAGCGTGTCCGGTTCGATGCGATGATTGTACAGTGAGGTGGTTCTTTTATGCTTTGAATCTGCACCCCTAAAACTGATCACACTGCGAGCTGATTCATATGGTTTGACTTTTCAAACTGCTGTGCACTCGATGACCAATGACATGTTTTGCTCATTTTGCGTGTGCTGTAGATACATGAACTGCTATTTGTGTGCGAGAAATTATTGAAAGCCAAGAAGATTGATTTAGCGGTTTTGCTTTCGCCATCAAAATGAAGATGAAGCTTGTCCGGTTCGATGCGATGTTTGTACAGTAAGGTGATTGTTTTTATGCTTTGAATCTGCACCTCTAAAACTGATCACACTGCGAGCTCATTCATATGTTTTGACTTTTCAAACTGCTGTGCACTCAATGACCAGTGACACGTTTTGCTCATTTTGCGTGTGCTGTAGAAACATGAACTGCTTTTTGTGTGCGAGAAATTATTGAAAGCCACGAAGATTGATTTAGCGGTTTGGCTTTCACCATCAAAATAAAGATGAAGCGTGTCCAGATCGATGCGATGAATGTACAGAAAGGTGATTCTTTTTATGCTTTGAATCTGCACATGTAAAACTGTTCACACTGCGAGTTCATTCATATGTTTTGAGATTTAAAACTGCTGTGAACTCAATGACCAGTGACACGTTTTGCTCATTTTGCGTGTGCTGTAGATACATGAGCTGCTTTTTGTGTGCGAGAAATTATTGAAAGCCAAGAAGATTGATTTAGCGGTTTTGCTTTCACCATCAAATAAAGATGAAGCGTGGCCAGTTCGATGCGATGCTTGTACAGAAAGGTGATTGTTTTTATGCTTTGAATCTGCACATGTAAAACTGATCACACTGCGACTTCATTCATATGTTTTGACTTTTCAAACTGCAGTGAACTCAATGACCAGTGACAAGTTTTGCTCATTTTGCGTGCGCTGTAGACACTTGAACTGCTTTTTGTGTGCGAGAAATTATTGAAAGCCAAGAAGATTGATTCATCGGTTTTGCTTTCACCATCAAAATAAAGATGAAGCGTGTCCAGATCGATGCGATGAATGTACAGAAAGGTGATTCTTTTTATGCTTTGAATCTGCACATGTAAAACTGATCACACTGCGAGCTCATTCATATGTTTTGAGATTTAAAACTGCTGTGAACTCAATGACCAGTGATACGTTTTGCTCATTTTGCGTGCGCTGTAGACACATGAACTGCTTTTTGTGTGCGAGAAATTATTGAAAGCCAAGAAGATTGATTTAGCTGTTTTGCTTTCACCATCAAAATAAAGATGAAGCGAGGCTAGTTCGATGCGATGATGGTACAGAAAGTTGATTGTTTTTAAGATTTGTATCTGCACATGTAAAACTGTTCACACTGCGAGTTCATTCATATGTTTTAAGATTTAAAACTTCTGTCAACTCAATGACCAGTGACACGTTTTGCTCATTTTGCGTGTGCTGTAGACACATGAACTGCTTTTTGTGTGCGAGAAATTATTGAAAGCCAAGAAGATTGATTTAGCGGTTTTGCTTTCACCATCAAAATAAAGATGAAGCGTGTCCAGATCGATGCGATGAATGTAAAGAAAGGTGATTGTTTTTATGCTTTGAATCTGCACATGTAAAACTGATCACACTGCGAGCTCATTCATATGTTTTGACTTTTCAAACTGCTGTGCACTGAATGACCAGTGACACGTTTTGCTCATCTTGCGTTTGTTGTAGATACATGAGCTGCTTTTTGTGTGCGAGAAATTATTGAAAGCCAAGAAGATTGATTTAGCGGTTTTGCTTTCACAATCGAAATAAAGATGAAGCGTGTCCAGATCGATGCGATGAATGTACAGAAAGGTGTTTGTTTTTATGTTTTGAATCTGCACATGTAAAACTGATCACACTGCGAGCTCATTCATATGTTTTGAGATTTAAAACTGCTGTGAACTCAATGACCAGTGACACGTTTTGCTAATTTTGCGTGTGCTGTAGATACATCAGCTGCTTTTTGTGTGCGAGAAATTATTGAAAGCCAAGAAGATTGATTTAGCGGTTTTGCTTCCACCATCAAAGTAAACATGAAGCGTGTCCAGATCGATGCGATGAATGTACAGAAAGGTGATAGTTTTTATGCTTTGAATCTGCACCTCTAAAACTGATCACACTGCGAACTCATTCATATATTTTGAGTTTTCAGACTGCTGTGCCCTTATTGACTTCTGATGCGTTTTACAAATTTTGCGTGTGCTGTAGATACATGAACTGCTTTTTTGTGCGAGAAATTATTGAAAGTCAACTCATAATTTGTACCTTCTTCAGAAGACCTTGCCATTAATTCAAAATTCAAAAATTCCGAAAACAAACTTTTCAACCAGTTGTGCCATTTTTCGAGTATTAAATAAGCAGAAAGCATATCAGTCTACCGAACGTATTCTATATGTACGCTATTGGGCTTTACGTCGTAGATATTGCGAGGCCATTAATTTCCAAATTTCAATTTAAAACTCATTGTTCTTCCCTCGATCATTTGATTAACTAGTCTTCTGAAACTGCAAATATACACCGTTGTGGACCACAAATTCACATTACTAAGCTTATCAATAAAAGTAGTCCGTTGTGATTTTCATTGTAATGTTTTACTAAATTTTTCACCTTCATCCTCGTTTTTACAGAGCCTTTCTTTGTCAAAATTCACTCTAACCCACAGACTGAATACACAACTAAGGGACCCATCCCCATTTCTGGAAATACCCTCAAGAACCAGTCAATTCTCATGAGGGAATCATACCGAGTTTAACCAAATTATCTGGACACCGATTGCTTCAACAATGACAAACATCACAGTGGCAAGTGAAAAACAATATATCGATCTGTATTCCAATTGCCCGACACACGCACGACCGTCTGTGCTGCTTCAGCCTCGGCGACATCGGCTCAATAAGAGCTCTATCCCATACAATTGTGATGGAAAATATTCAACGATTCAAGGAGTAAAAGCAAATAAATATTTTACCTTCATACTCGGAAACTCGAATCGTGAGTTCTTCTCACCGTAGAAGAGCTATTTAATCCGCACGATTCCACAAAAGTCTTTGGGCAACCGTGGAACCGATGTAATCTTCAAGTTGGCAATGCCTGTGATTTACTCGTTACAACATGGCGATCAAACAAGCGGTGAGAACGTTTGTAAAACGGGGAACTCCCTCCACCTCATTCCAGTCTACCCTCTCAATCCTGCGAACGAATATGACGCCGCAGTAGACGCAGAATAGTTCGATGTTTCCCTTGACACAATTCTGACCGCGATCGACCAGATTTCCTCATCAATGCGCGATTAATTTCGCAGCGACGGAAACCTCATACCGCCGTTCAGCCAATGCGCTTCAATATTCATGTGCATGTTGAAAAAGCACAAAGTTACTTTGTTGAATATGAAATCCTGGCTGGTGGATAATTTCGCTTGCTTCAGGAAACATTCTCCGAATCTACTGGTAAGCCGTGGAACATGGTGGCATTTTTTGTTTCTTCGTTGAACATTAGTCTACAGCAATGCAGATAGCTCTGTTACTATACCCACACATTACAATGCATAACCGGTTTCTGGCATTTTGCCGACAAACTAAAAATGAACAAGCATTGAATCCTGAAAGTTTTGTAAGTCGAGATAGTCAAGGAAGGCAATCACAAGTGATTCTGTTTTTATCCTTAAGAAGCTCCAGTCCTCAGACCCAATTAATTTTCAGGTTTGCAAAATCATACAGCTTTGAGGAAACTATAGCATGAAGATGCATCTTAAGTAAACACTTATAAATGTCCGAAAGTAAATAGTGACATTCATAAAGCAATATTCGAAGTCAAAGTAATTCAAAGTAATTCAAGGTTGTAATTATTTAAAATGCAACAAGTCTAACAATAACCGTTGGATTGTGAAAAAATGAAATGTATGTGTATAAATAAGATAAGGATTTAGATTAAGCAGCATATAAGTTTTCGGGAAACGAATAATTCAATAAAAATTCGTATAATTTCGTTTTAAAGTCATGACACCTAGTGCAGTGAGCTACAGTAGAATGTATACTGTTTCATGTAAAAGAGACACGGACTGAAATAAAAATACCTTCTACAGTTTAGGCGTGAAGATGGTACCGCCAGCACATATTCATGGGTCCGATAATTTCTCGTATTCCTTTGCGTGAATAAATCCTGTGAGGGATAATTTTGGATATGAAAAGTTTTGTAAATAAGGTTGAGTTCTCCTCTGATCCGTCGATAGGGAAAGTTGAACAGATTCAGATGAGCTATCATTTCATCATCAAGCTTGTTCCGAATGCTGAGGACTAGTTTTGTTGAACGGTCATAGATTTTCTGCATACGTTCTACACCCTTCTTTAGCCACGGAGACCAAGCCAACACAGCGTATTTCATGACTAGTCTCAAGTATGTATTCATGATGCGCAAAAATTTCCCAAATACTAGTTTGAGTAAATTAAGGACACGTGTTACTTTTTAAAGCAGTCAGTTGAAGTGAGGTTTTTAAAATTGAGCATATTCACAATCTCAAATGTTTTATACACTGCAATTTTCAAGGACATATGAACCTATATGGTAAGGGAAATTTACTCGATTCCCCACATTCATGATCCTGCATTTGTTGAAGTTAAACGGCAGTTTGTTCTTCAACGAACAACTGTGAGTATTATCAAGATAGGGCAGCAGATTCAACGCCATATCTTTATGTCGTCCGCAAATAACTGAATGTTACATCGAACAAATTCCGGTACATCATTGACATAAACCACAACGAATAATGAGAGCCTGATTTCTTGAAAGAGGTGGAACTGAACCTAACCGAAAGAAATTAAAGCAGTAATATAATACTGAATGATGTACAAACAGATATTTAGATGTTTGCACGCTCAAGTAATCTCCTCTTGAATTAGTAGATGTAAAAGTGGATCATTTGCGGTTTGGTGTAAGCAAATATGTTAAGTAACTCGGTATGTTCTATCGTTAAAGAAAGTTGAGACTTCTCTCTCCTGGAGTTGAAAATCCATGTAAAATGCGACCAATCTCGTTCAACAATGATAAATCCTGTTCTGCTAAATCCCTCCTCTTTCACGAAGACAAGATATGGAGTGGATATTTCATCACGAGGTGCATTTATGCAATACAGATATTTTTAAAGTTTCAGGCATGAAATTGCAGACGCAGGATACAGCACGCTTAGGGTAACCGTAGACTCAGATACCGACGTATTATTCTTCAGTAGACCAAACGATATTTCGCATGGGAAGACGATAATTGTGATGCGAAGATTATACCAGTTGCAGCATTTTACATTTTCCAGAACTAAATGGCCGATCGGTCCCAAACATATTCCAATGGTAGCTAAATGACCGACCATTTGTCTAATCTTTCTGATGTTCATAGTTAATTCGCAATCCTACTTATTATTAGCATATTCGTAGAAATATATATGAGAGCGCTCATGACAGCGTGGTGAAAGTTACGACAAATTGAATCTCACAGTATAAATTGGTTCGCTCTCAAAATTAGCCACAAAGTAATTTGATTTTGCTCCCACTATTCAACATGTGTACTCTTCCGTTTTCATGCTTATAATACTATCAATCCTTATTGCATTCATCAAAAATGTTTGTGAGCTCACAGATAAAATATTTTATTGGTTTCAAGAACGATCAAGTAACATTCGATTTTATGGCATACACAAATAAATAAAAGTGCATTCACGAAAAATGGCCGCGAGGCCATCAAATCTGTTGTGTGAGCCGTCCTATCCCATGACACGTGCGACCTCGGTAATGTCCTTATCCGAACTTTGCGGATGCATGCTGTGACATGTCGTAACCTTACGCTTCAATGTCGTTATCGCTTATTTCGCAATCCCCTTTCTCCATTGGCCCTGCCCCGCTTTAGGACCTGTAAACCTATGTCCTGCGTCTCGGCTTGGTCACTTTATAACCACCCAGTGTTGTTCTGTTCTCTATCTCGGTGGGCTTGGTCTCTCGCATCATCTAGTTGATCACCTGGCACAAGTGTCTCTCGAGTGCAGTATAAAGTAAAATCTGTTCAACACATAATTTGTACCTTCTTCAGAAGACCTTGCCATTAATTCAAAATTCAAAAATTCCGAAAACAAACTTTTCAACCAGTTTTGCCATTTTTCGAGTATTGAATAAGCAGAAAGCATATCAGTCTACCGAACGCTATTGGGCTTTACGTCGTAGATATTGCGAGGCCATTAATTTCCAAATTTCAATTTAAAACTCATTGCTCTTCCCTCGATAATTTGACTAACTGAAACTGAAACTGCAAATATACACCGTTGTGGACCACAAATTCACATTACTAAGCTTATCAATAGAAGTAGTCCGTTCTGATTTTCATTGTAATGTTTTACTAAATTTTTCACCTTCATCCTCGTTTTAACAGAGCTTTTCTTTGACAAAATTCACTCTAACCCACAGACTAAATACTTAACTCAGGGACCCATCGCCATTTCTGGAAATACCCTCAAGAACCAGTCAATTCTCATGAGGGAATCATACCGAGTTTAACCAAATTATCTGGACACCGATTGCTTCAACAATGACAAACATCACAGTGGCAAGTGAAAAACAATATATCGATCTGTATTCCAATTGCCCGACACACGCACGACCGTCTGTTCTGCTTCAGCCTCGGCGACATCGGCTCAATAAGAGCTCTATCCCATACAATTGTGATGGAAAATATTCAACGATTCAAGGAGTAAAAGCAAATAAATATTTTACCTTCATACTCGGAAACTCGAATCGTGAGTTCTTCTCACCGTAGAAGAGCTATTTAATCCGCACGATTCCACAAAAGTCTTTGGGCAACCGTGGAACCGATGTAATCTTCAAGTTGGCAATGCCTGTGATTTACTCGTTACAACATGGCGATCAAACAAGCGGTGAGAACGTTTGTAAAACGGGGAACTCCCTCCACCTCATTCCAGTCTACCCTCTCAATCCTGCGAACGAATATGACGCCGCAGTAGACGCAGAATAGTTCGATGTTTCCCTTGACACAATTCTGACCGCGATCGACCAGATTTCCTCATCAATGCGCGATTAATTTCGCAGCGACGGAAACCTCATACCGCCGTTCAGCCAATGCGCTTCAATATTCATGTGCATGTTGAAAAAGCACAAAGTTACTTTGTTGAATATGAAATCCTGGCTGGTGGATAATTTCGCTTGCTTCAGGAAACATTCTCCGAAACTACTGGTAAGCCGTGGAACATGGTGGCATTTTTTGTTTCTTCGTTGAACATTAGTCTACAGCAATGCAGATAGCTCTGTTACTATACCCACACATTACAATGCATAACCGGTTTCTGGCATTTTGCCGACAAACTAAAAATGAACAAGCATTGAATCCTGAAAGTTTTGTAAGTCGAGATAGTCAAGGAAGGCAATCACAAGTGATTCTGTTTTTATCCTTAAGAAGCTCCAGTCCTCAGACCCAATTAATTTTCAGGTTTGCAAAATCATACAGCTTTGAGGAAACTATAGCATGAAGATGCATCTTAAGTAAACACTTATAAATGTCCGAAAGTAAATAGTGACATTCATAAAGCAATATTCGAAGTCAAAGTAATTCAAAGTAATTCAAGGTTGTAATGATTTAAAATGCAACAAGTCTAACAATAACCGTTGGATTGTGAAAAAATGAAATGTATGTGTATAAATAAGATAAGGATTTAGATTAAGCAGCATATAAGTTTTCGGGAAACGAATAATTCAATAAAAATTCGTATAATTTCGTTTTAAAGTCATGACACCTAGTGCAGTGAGCTACAGTAGAATGTATACTGTTTCATGTAAAAGAGACACGGACTGAAATAAAAATACCTTCTACAGTTTAGGCGTGAAGATGGTACCGCCAGCACATATTCATGGGTCCGATAATTTCTCGTATTCCTTTGCGTGAATAAATCCTGTGAGGGATAATTTTGGATATGAAAAGTTTTGTAAATAAGGTTGAGTTCTCCTCTGATCCGTCGATAGGGAAAGTTGAACAGATTCAGATGAGCTATCATTTCATCATCAAGCTTGTTCCGAATGCTGAGGACTAGTTTTGTTGAACGGTCATAGATTTTCTGCATACGTTCTACACCCTTCTTTAGCCACGGAGACCAAGCCAACACAGCGTATTTCATGACTAGTCTCAAGTATGCATTCATGATGCGCAAAAATTTCCCAAATACTCGTTTGAGTAGATTAAGGACACGTGTTACTTTTTTAAAGGCAGTCAGTTGAAGTGAGGTTTTTAAAATTGAGCATATTCACAATCTCAAATGTTTTATACACTGCAATTTTCAAGGACATATGAACCTATATAGTAGGGAAAATTTACTCGATTCCCCACATTCATGATCCTGCATTTGTTGAAGTTAAACGGCAGTTTGTTCTTCAACGAACAACTGTGAGTATTATCAAGATAGGGCAGCAGATTCAACGCCATATCTTTATGTCGTCCGCAAATAACTGAATGTTACATCGAACAAATTCCGGTACATCATTGACATAAACCACAACGAATAATGAGAGCCTGATTTCTTGAAAGAGGTGGAACTGAACCTAACCGAAAGAAATTAAAGCAGTAATATAATACTGAATGATGTACAAACAGATATTTAGATGTTTGCACGCTCAAGTAATCTCCTCTTGAATTAGTAGATGTAAAAGTGGATCATTTGCGGTTTGGTGTAAGCAAATATGTTAAGTAACTCGGTATGTTCTATCGTTAAAGAAAGTTGAGACTTCTCTCTCCTGGAGTTGAAAATCCATGTAAAATGCGACCAATCTCGTTCAACAATGATAAATCCTGTTCTGCTAAATCCCTCCTCTTTCACGAAGACAAGATGTGGAGTGGATATTTCATCACGAGGTGCATTTATGCAATACAGATATTTTTAAAGTTTCAGGCATGAAATTGCAGACGCAGGATACAGCACGCTTAGGGTAACCGTAGACTCAGATACCGACGTATTATTCTTCAGTAGACCAAACGATATTTCGCATGGGAAGACGATAATTGTGAAGATTATACCAGTTGCAGCATTTTACATTTTCCAGAACTAAATGGCCGATCGGTCCCAAACATATTCCAATGGTAGCTTAATGGCCGACCATTTGTCTAATCTTTCTGATGTTCATAATTGATTCGCAATCCTACTTATTAGTAGCATAGTCGTAGAAATATATATGAGAGTGCTCATGACAGCGTGGTGAAAGTTACGACGAATTGAATCTCACAGTATAAATTGGTTCGCTCTCAAAATTAGACACTCCCACTATTCAACATGTGTACTCTTCCATTTTTATGCTTATAATACTAGCAATCCTAATTGCATTCATCAAAAATGTTTGTACAGCAATTTGCTTTTTTTTAACCATGAATCTTGAATCGTGAATCATGATGTTGATGATGATGATGATGATGATGATGATAATGTTATTGATGATGGAGAAAACAAGTGCAATGTGATACGATAACTCACGACAACTTTCTACACCACATGATTATTGAAATGCATCACACCGAAAGATCAATTTGATAAATATGACAGCATATTTGCACACAAAATGTGTCATTATCAGCCAATCGTATATCATCTAACTTTCAGGACCAACTGCATACATTTCTGTCAAACAACCGGTGTTATCAACGCGTTCCAAGACGCAAAGAAGAACCCGACGACCGGACAGAATTGTGGCGCCTTAACGCGGAATTGCAGTCCCAGTTTGACAAGGGCCGCGTGAGCAAGTTTCATTTGGAACATTGGAACGCGAAATAACCCAATCTTACCTCAGACACTAAAAGAGATTTGAACACACATGAGAATGTCAGTTTGTTAGCAAATCCATTTACAAAGGAAACGCCCTTACAAGAGGATGTTTCCAGTGTTTCAATCCCGACATCAAATTGCTTCTCAGATGGAACTTCATTGTCTAATTCCGCTGCGTCACCAACACTATCGGATTCACAGTTCTTTATTCAGGCATTCTCAGAAGCTTCTGGTCTCTTGAATTCTGGCATGGACTCCACAAAAGACTGCACACAAGAAAACTCACCATTGCTATGCCATACGCCAGATGAGGATTTAGATGAAAACCTATTGGAGTATTTGAATTTATTGAACAACTCCGAGGATCAAGAAACTTTGACGTTGAGTGATGATCGAAATGATGAATCCTCTTCTCTGAGAGAATTTCCCATCCCTCGATGTGACCAAAGTGCAGCACAAGACGACTGGTGGAATAATGAACTACAAGACTGCTTGGAAAACATTTTCTCTGACGAATCAAACTCACAAGAACTGCCTCTGGCACCAAAAGTTGGCGAAAATGCTGTGCTTGTAAATTCATGTCGTCTACGTACGCCTGAGATGGTGTTAGAAAATGCATTTTTCGAAACACACGCTGAGAAAGCTGATGTTAAGGGAATAGCGGACTTTGAATTTTTATCACCTTCACATAATAAAGGGATGCAGGGTTGTATTGCTGACTTTGTTTCACCATCTGCAATCGCGTAAGAAGCAACGTGGATAGATGAACAATGGAATTTCAAGGATCTCGACAGCTTTCTTGGTCTTGCCTGAAATCTTCCTACTCAAACCAACGAAGTATCCTCGGAAATCTGGAAAGCATTTACATGCTTTTGAGCCATTCTTTCCAAATGTTTTTTCTTAGATTTCTTGCCTGACGAATTTGCACACAGAATACTGCCACAGAAAGAAACTTTTATTATTAAATGTTCAGTAGAAAAAATTGCGTTAAAATGTTTCTGAATTTTTGTAGAGTAAATTTGGATGTTTGGAAATTTTATTTTCATCTACGTAAAATTGTGATTTCCATACAGTGATATTGACGATATTTGCAATAAAATAAATGCTACGAAACAGAAAAATGATTTTTGTTTTCAATGGTTCCGTGTAAAGGTTACTTATACCATATTGGAAAAGAGGATGATGTCTGGTCAGCATATCCTGTCCAAAGGACAATTTAATAGACTGCAATGCAAATAAATTTCAGTGCAATCGGTTAGAGCAGGTTTTTGGGTAACGTTTCACTTATGACACAGGAGCTTTCGTTAGACCAAGGGTGATAGACAGGACAGGGAACATGAATAAGTAGTAGTCAACCCACCACCACTTATTTGACCTTACCGCTAAACAGCTGATAGTACGCCTACAGTATGTCACGTCTCGTGGGAATGACCAGGATCAATGGTCGATATTCCTCCTATTGTTTATCCACGTCAATCTCATACAAATGAACACGGCCAAGGTCAGTTGACACAGCGGTTCACATGCGTAAAAGTACATAACTAACGGGGCTAATTTAAAGCCATTTTTGAAGAAAAAATCTACTTAACTAGGAGGTATAAGTTGAGTAACAACTATTTACCTTCGCATTAGCACTGAGCGCCAGATTGTGGAGATTTCTGCCCCATCCACCTTATTGACCTGCCTTGGCAATTTCGACCGTTTCCACATGTTGGCGTTCGCCATACGGTTCAATACCACCCCTCAATATTTGTCCATTGTCTAGATCGACGCTGTAGCCCGTATCTAAAATGTGCTCCGCCAAGTCGGAATCTACGAATAAGGGATTGATATTCCCTCGCATCCCGGTGTTGTCTCCGGACACGCTTTCGGTGTTCTTCGATTCTAGTGTGAATTTTTCTGAAATTCTGCGCTATGTAAACACCCGAACAGTCCTTACAGTTGATTCTGTAGATGCTGTTCGTAACACTAAATGAAGGTGTCTTATCCTTGAGGTGCCGAACCGAACGGGTAGTTTTCCTTTCTTTTAAATTACGCGTATGGGCGCCATGGTTCAAGATGCTACGAATCACATTTTGAAACGAGAGAACAATCCCACCGAGAAAGGGAACAGAACAACGCAGGATAGTTATGAAATAACCAAGTCGATACTCAGGACACAGGTTTGCAGGTCCTATAGCTGGACAGGTTCAGTGTTTAAATAGAGAACAGTAAGGGGTGTGCGAAGTAAGTGGCAAAGTAGTCCGTCCAAAGTAAAACAACGCATATTGGGATAAGGACATTGAAGCGTATGGTTTCAACATGCCACAGCGTGCATCCGCACTACTCGGATACGGTCATTACCGATGTCAAGATTCAAGAATTTATTGTCCAAAAATAGACAGATTATACACCGCTGTTCGTATATCATGAAACATAGGTTTGCTCCGTTGGTCTATATCTATCAACAATGCAAGTCCGAGAGGATTATTTCTTCATCCACACTTTTCAGACGACGATTTTGACACTTTCTCCAGAGTGAACAGGGCAAGTCATTCCATATATCTTTTGCGCATACGGTGAGGTCTGTTCTGATACGTATTTATTCCAATATTAACACCATTTCTATAACCTGTAGTCCGTTGAGTCCTAGAAAACTCGCACAATGTCATTTGATATTCCACATCTTCACCGAAACTGCCGTCGGTGCCTTTATCTGGTGCGCAATTATTTTCTTATGGAACTCATTACCGTCGGATGATGTTGAAAGGATTTTCAGGAGCAAACTTATATATTGATGTGAGAAATGCAACATTTCATTCACATCATATAAAGCTACTTCTAAAGCATCGGACACCGTGAATCTTCAACCATGGTTAAGTTAATCCAGTTAGCATGTAAAGAAACAGTTAAAGATATATATGATATAGTATATATAGGATATATATATAATATAATATATATTATATATATATATATATATATATATATATATATATATATATATATATATATATATATAATTGCCCACTCGGATTGCCGAACATTTGTTCTTGAATTTCGGCTACCTGTTTCGAATGAATTGAAGAAGTGATATCTATTCTAAAGTTGTGTTGCTCACATCCACCGAAATTACACTCCACTACCGGTTTCTGGCTTTTTGCCGTCACCAAGTGGAGACAGTAAGATTAGGTTCAGTGAGCCTTGATATCTATTCTGTTTATAAAGAATAGGGATATACTTGTCTCTACTGTCATCCTGAAGAATATACTATCATTACGATAACACCAATTTATTCATTACTCATTGTCAGGAAATTACATCAGCTGGAGTTTCAAATCATAGCCTTATTAAAGCTGTTTGTATTTGATTCAAACACCTGAACGGTTCAACGTACATCCGTCCTCATGTTGAATATGCTATACCGGCAAGAGATACTTGATTGAAGAACGATATTCTGCTATTAGAAACTCCACAGCGCAGAGCGACAAAACTCGTCCTGAGACTATCATAGTGTTCATACTAAACGCGACTTAAATTATTGAATTTGCATTCGGCTCAATACAGACGGAAACGAGGAGCACTAATATTCATTTAGACGTTGCTCAATCAAACAAATCATCTCTGCGGTTATTTGTTTCTTCTTTCCCATAACACATATCTGCAAGGTCACCAATCGAAACTTTATCAACAGCATAGCAGGTTGAACTGCCGCAAATATGCATTTTCCGTTCGCAATGTGCAACTGTGGAACAGTTTACCTACTCATGTGGTCCAATTTGGAACCACTTAATTTTTCAAGAAATCACTAGGTATCCACATGGACAAGTATATTTTTATGTTTGACAATAATCTAACAATATTTTGATTTTTTTACCATGTACATTTTTTGTGGGTCTTGTAAAGCATAGCTTTTTACCTGCATATATTCTATGAATAAATCTATGAATAAATCCTGTACCTTCTCTCCAACATTCTTGGGGATATTATTGTAGTGGTCAGTCTACTACAAATTGGTTAACCCTATGTGATACACGAATTCTTCGCGTACTACAAAAGCTAAACTGACACTAAATTAAACTTATATTGTGACTAAATCACCCGACTACTGGGAAGGGTATTATTTACTCATTTTAAATGATTCCCCAACAATCAGCGACGTACAACCCACTCCGCTAACAGAACGCAGCACGCGCGAAAAACAAATTTCATCAAGTCTTATATGACGGAAATTAAATTCGATTAAATTCAAAGTATAATGTTGCTCACTTTCCCCGCACATACAGATCAGAACGGGTTTCTGGCTAGAGATAGTATGACTGGGATATATTTAGGGCAGACTACACTATTATGCTGTACACACCCAAGTTGAAAGATATTCAAGAGCAATCACGATGTCTTTCCTGTCATGAACCTGTGCATTCAAGGAAGCTATACATCCTGAGTCTATGTGTTTATCGAGTCTATGTGTTTCCTATCTTTTGAAACGAAACCACTTTCTCTCCTTTGAATTTTTATCTGATATTGAACTGTTCTGTTAGTAAGCAAATCTCGTTTTTGCTTCTCCAAAATGATTGCTTGTCACAACAATTGTTCAAATATACTTATGTCGGATTTATATAAATTTATGCATTTTGAACCAATTGATATAAAGAGAACTTTATGTGAATATTATGAGGTTTTATCATATTGAAATTGTATACGCATTATCACTTTTTTGTAAATAGTATTATTGGTTTTGTTGTTGGATATATCCGGTGTTCATCAATAAACAACTTTTCCTAGAATGAATTCCTTTATTGCCAGCTATTGTGATTTGTGAAGATTGAGCAGCCACACGCATTAAATCAAACGAACAGAATATTAATGGTAACTTAAAAGCAATGTTATGCCTAGTTTGATTTCCTGGTTTCGAAAAACGTCTATGGCATGTCGTTTTACAAATACACGATAGTTGCGCAACAAAATCAATGAACTGTCTGTATTTTTATAAAATATTTACAAAACATCTTCTTCCTAAAAGAACTCGGCTGTAGTCCTGTACGATATTCCTGTTTATATCAACATTGATTGTAATTCCTTGAACACGGACAGATCTAAGTTACGAAAAATATTATATTCAAGATTCAAGAATTTATGGTCACAAAAAGCACATAGCTTCACAATTACCATCTCACAATTTGTGAGAGATTGAGGGGAACTTTAATGTGAACAGAAAAGATAAGAGAGAAAAATATTCGCTACCATTCATCTAAAAACAACATAGTGGTTCATTTTTAAGTTCAAAAAAGTTTGAGTTTTGGAAAACCAAAAAGTTTCATTTTCGATTTATTCTGTCTTTTTAACTTGGCATCACTTAAATTACTGAGAGAAGCACCATTTCGAACGCCATAATTTTCAGTGTTAAAAATCTGTACGCTTGTATACATAAAGAGGAAAATCATAAAATGTAATGGAGTTGCAATGTGGAAATTCTAACGAAACACGTATATATTTGTAGTGGTTAACGCTTACAGATTTATCACTAAATCATTCATTAATTCAAATGTAGGCGGTAATTTCAGTGTGTACAAAGCCTGTTCAAGGTCGCTTATGTGATCAAAAAAACGTTTAGTAGATAAATACTTACAGTTGGTTTTATGCTAACTCTAAATCAACGGTCAGTATTATCTTCAGATTCAGGAATGTGAACTTCATGAAAATCTAATTGAAATGTATCGTTTCCCGGAGTCTCGAAACAATGCTCCCCGATATATAGAAATCTAATACGTGCAGGCCTATGTATTTGAGTCACTATCTACATATCTTACTAATCGGGGTAATTTTAATCAAACGTCAATTAACCTCAGTCGCGCTTTTTGAAAGAGAACAGTCAACTATAGAGGTTATCTGATCCATCCATGAATAATTTTTGAGTGACAATAAATTGACCATACATACATTGACACTTAGGAGTTTGCAGTTAACGAGTGCTTGACCACAAATCACTATGTGCTCGTGTGTTTAAGCATCCTTGTTCGTTTTACGAACCCTATGCAACAGTAGCATTTAATTATAACGTGGTTTACCATTTATCCACTGTTTCACTGCTCCCTCAACCTAAACGTACTGTCTCCACCTGATGACGGCAAACATTCAGAAACCGATAGTGGATTGAACTTTTGGTGTACTTGAGCAACGCATCACTTCAGTCATCCGTAAGAGCCATGATTGCTTGACGACGAATCATTGTATGATTCTGTGTTTGAAAATCTTGGTTCGTTGTACAAACACTATGCAACAGTGGCCTCAGAGTTTGACCTCCTTTATCCACTGATTCCAGGATCATTGAAGCTAATCTTACTGTCCCCACCTGATGACGGCAAACAGCCAGAAACCGGTAGTGAATTGGAATTTCGGGGATGTGAGCAACACATAACTTTCGTCATCCATAAGCGCCATGTTTGCTCGACCACAAATCATTGTATTATTCTGTGTTTAAAAATAGTGGTCCGTTGTACGAACAATATGCTACAGTGCCCTTACAATATAACCCCATTCATTAACTGTATCGAGGCTCACTGAACCCAATTTTAGTATCTCCTTTTTATGACGGCTAAAAGCCAGAAAACGGTAGTTGAGTGTAATTTCTGGGATATGAGCAACACAGGATTTTGGTAATCCATCAGCGCTTTGAGTGCTTCACAACGAATCACAATGTGCTTCTGTGTTTAAACATCAAGGTACATTGTACCGACGCTATGCAACAGTAGCATTCCAGTATAACCATATTCATCCTCTGTTCCAAGTTTATTTGAACCTAATCTCACTCTATTCACTAAATGACGGCAAACAGTCAGAAACCGTATTAGAGTGTTATTTCGGGGGATGTGAGAAACACGTCCCTTCAGTCATTTGTATGCGTCTTGAGTGCTTGACAATGAATCACAATGTGATTCTGTGTTTGGACATCATGGTTCGTTGTACGAACCCTATGCAACAGTGGTGTCACAGTATAAGCCCATTTATACACTGATGATAGGACCTGTGAACATAAACTTACTTTATCCATTTAATGACGGCAAACAGTCAGATACCGTAGTTGGATGTTATTTCAGGAAATGTGAGCAACACATCCCTCCGGTCGTTTACACGCGTCTTGAGTGCTTTACAACGAATCACTACATGATTCTGTTTTCAGATATCGTGGTTTGTTCTACGAACCATGTGCAACTGTGGTATTCAAGTATAACATTGTTCACCATTTATCCAGTGTTTAAAGACTCACTTAACCTATTCTTACTGTCTCCACATCATGACAGCAAACAGCCAGAAACGGGTAGTAGAATGTGATTTTGTGGAATGTGAGCAACAGATCACAATAAGCATATGGAATTCGCATTCCTAATTAATGTTTCTCACTGAAAATCGACCGGAATGATTTGAACGAAGGGCAGTCAGAAATAAAACTGTCTTTCAATATGAAAACGTCTAAGAAAACTAAGATCTCTCAAGATCCCGGCTTTTTCTACCCATTGAATCGCGGCAACCATGTTCTGAGCTACACTGCAGAATAAAAGTTTTAGATTGTCTGTATATCATTCATTTTAAAACGGTCTACAATATGTAGCCGTTGACAAACGCGCGACGCTGCTGATATGTTTCTTACGCCGCATATTTAGACGTTTTGCTAGCGTTGTTATCCTCGAATGACCAACATTCATATACACCCTGTTTTATACTAACAAATCTGATACTTATCTTTGAACCTGACGTATTTAGAATAGAAATGGGCTAACGGGATATTTAACCATAGCGGTGAACAGCAGGCAATCTAGGTATTTTCCGTCTACTTAATATTATTCTCGCAATGAGAATGCTCCTCTGATAGAATAGAAACTTAAATAGAAATTTGTTTTAAACGATGGCGCCTCCATTGTAAAAACTCGATCGGTGTCAACTGTATTCCAATCATTTGTATCAACGAACTTTAGCTGATACGTATTCATAAATTGCAAAATTATGATTTATTGAGTCTAACGCTGCTATGTTACTAAGGAGGATGAATCTTACCGTCATGCAATGGTACATTCTGCAATCGTTAGCAGACTTATTTACAATTTATTATGCATATATGAATGTAGGAAAGAAACGCAAGACAAATCCAAGAAAATTGCCTTCCTGTGATAGTTCGAAGTGCATTACTCCATGGATGCGAACGTTAGACCTTATGTGAGAAACTCATTAGGCGAAACCAATTATTCGGTAACCGGTCGCATACGCAACAATGCTGTGTGAAAAAAGCTCTTCGGTAGAAATGTTTATATATTAAACTAGATCGACCTGTATAGGTAACGTTTGTTGGACGGAAATTGACGAATTGCGTATTGATTGAAAAGGGTGGGCAACTCTTATCTCCAGACGTCAGAATTTATTCGCCTAAAGGGATCGCCTGCAATACTTTTAAATCCCGACTGATTCCGTACGTATTCGGTCAGTTCGCACTTAATGAATTTACGTTTTGCTGACCTTTGGCGTTGTGCACGTCAAAACTCATGCAACTTGAATGTATTCCAAACAAGGAGGTTTATGGATAAATGGATTTAATTCATATGGTAAATTGCTCATGGTCACTAGAATATTGTATATTGTATGTCAATAATTATCCTCGTTCGAATATATGGTGTATCTGTAAATGAAAACCATTTTTTTAACGAACTTGGTTATAACGGATAGTTAAATCTATAATCAACAGCATCACAAATCTTTTGTAAATAATATTCATTGGTCTTGCTCCCGTTGTATCTTCACACTCATCGTGAGAGGTTAGTGTAAGATATATTTGGAATGCATTTCAAAGGATTTGCACCCGTTTACTTTAGTGAGGTAGCTCGATCGACGTGCACAGACCGAGGTGTGTTTAATGGAAAATATTTGCGGACATTCAGAGCTGAATATATGACCCAGCCAACATACAAAAAATTTCAAAAATTCCTCGCACAAAACAAGCAGTTTAAGTCACTGCATCGCACGCAAAATTTAGAAAAACTATCAAAGGTTATTGAGCGCACTGAAGTTTCTAACGGCAAAACATATAAATGAGCTTGCAGTGTGCTCATCTTTACCGGTGCAGATTCAGAGGATAAAAAAGACCATTCTGTAAAATCATCCGACAGACCTGTACACGCTTCATGTCAAAACAAACTGTACATCAATAGAAAGAGAATATATAGTGTTGGTCATAATTCTCGTAATTAGAAATTATACACGTATTTTGGGGTTTTTGACGACAGATGATAGAGTCAGTGCATGTGTTTGCGCTCCTACGCTAGATTTTGACATAGAAGGTACATCACAATCTTATGATTTATGTTAGGTTCGCGGGTGGCGTATATCCTCTGCATAGCACACAAATACGTCCGTTGAAATATCGTGTGTGGAAACTTCCGTTTTCCACTTACAAATGAATTATCTGTGGCACAATCTGTGGTTTGTTATGATCTGGTGAGGTTTGCGCTTAACAAGAATAATTTTATGCTGATGACAAGACTTACAGGTGGCGTTGCTCTTTTCAACCCTACACTGTAAAATGTAACTTCATTATCTTCATGCGTGTTTTAATTTGAAGTGTTTATCAAGTAGCGTTGCTTGCCTTACTAGCATTCATAAACGAAGAGGTAATCAGACCTTTTTATTTTGTACTAATGGATTCAATGCGATTTATATGCAAAGGTTACTTCTAAAACTCTAACGCTTACACTTTAGTAGCCTGATAGCAAATAGCAAATGCCGAAGAGGCTGTGAAATTGCTATCATACATAAAATATAATTTTGCACATTCTTTAAACAGCTGCTGTGAAAAAATGTTTTGGTCAGTTTAATTGATAATACTTTGTTTACAGTTCATGAGTAAACAATCATATTGTCAAGATAATTTACGAAACTCGATATCACAATAAAATTAAATCCAAAAACTGACACTACTTCGATATGAATGGTGAGCAAATTTTTTTCAATAATGCTTATATACCTTACTAATGTAGCAGCGTTTGACTCAATAATTTAGAATCCTGCATTTTGTGAATACATATTAGCTTAAGGTTGTTGATAAAATTGATTGGAATTCAGTTGGGACAGATCGTGTATTCATGATGGACATAATTTTGCACGATTCCGTTTAGAGCACATTTCATTTGAAAGATAAAGTTTTCAATGAATCTGTGAAAGTAGTTGATGAATATGATTCCTCGATCTGTCACAAACATTTTCCATTAGATTTCATTCAAAGTTTCTTCAATGTAACGTTGCGTCTTTTTAACGAGGTTGATATTAAGGACAAAAAAGATACCTAAATAGCCCGGTCTCCACCGCCTTGGTGAGACATTGTGACGAGCAGCCAATTGTTTACGTAAATGTGTCAAGTTCGAAGATAAATATCACATTCGATGAGTTTGTATAAGCGTTGGTCATTCGAGGATAACAACGGTGATAAAACCACACAATATCCAGCGTGAAGACCATACCGTCCGTGTCACGTGTTTTTTAAACGGCTAATTATTGTAGGCCTTTCAAACAAAATCATTTCTAAACACACTGAAACTTTTACTCTACAGTGCACTTCATGAATCGGTCGCCACGGTTGGATGGGTAGAAAAGCTAGGATCGGTACCGATCTTCATGCTATTAGAAGATTTTATTTTCAAAGACAGGTTTATTTTTTATGACCAGTCATTTGAATCATTCAGGTTGATTTTTACAGGAAACATAGATCAGGAATGCGAGTTTCATATGTTTAAATCATCAGCAAACAAAATCATATCAACGGATAACAGATAACAGAATACCAACTCGGTTATTAACAAATTCGGAACCATTTTCTGCTTTGAAAATATTAGTTCTTATCCCGCGATTCCGGTCAGTAAAAATCACGCCACTTGCTACTGTTTGTTTAAGTAATTATGTCAGTGAATTTTGAAGAAACAGCGCAAATTACTTTATTATGAGCACGTTATCTTTTATCGAAGTAAACCTTACGTTTGTTTGATGAATTGATGCACATAACAATTATTTCACCAAGTTGAAGAGTGGTTGGAAGGGTATGCTTTGATGAAAATTGCATATACTTATAACTAAATACTGTTGAACAAAAAGTGATTAATTCCCCAGCAAATACAAATGCAGTTGTTATTCGCCAATCTTAAGTGGTCTCGTTCGCATTCACTGGATTTTACTCAGAGCGTTTGTTACACATGCGATTGAAAATCTCGAGGGTTGAACTCCCTCATGAGTGACACGCGTTATTTGTAGTACAAGACATCTTGAAAGAGAAATCAGTTTACTTTGTCAGTCAGTAAACCGATTTTATCGCAAGTCATTCAGATTACTGGTTTCCAGTCAACAGTAAATCGAATTATGATGATCATCACCCAAAGACAGGATATCAATGCGTCCGAATATTTTCTTGCATAATTTGTTCGTATTGGTTGAAACAGGTGGACTAGTTGGACTTCCGGCGGCAATATTAACAATATAGTTTTTATCGCGTGACATTGTAACATTTCACGTAAAGAATATCAGTCAGAGGTATCAGTGATTAATTGCAATGTTGATAAAATCAAAAATATCGTTTAATAACTCAATAACTACGCCTTTGAGGTGGTGTTCTGTGCAAAATATACTTCCAGAAAATTCAATGAATTAAAGGCGACGGAAAATAAAAGTCCACAAGTGAATCCGGATGTAGCCTTGCAAATTATTTCAAGTTGGGATGCAGTGTAATTTACCTAAGTGGTGCCATATGCTAATCCTGCAACGCCGCCTTTGCATTTGACCAATCGGAAAGAATACAAAGATGTATACCGTAAATCGTTGACTGAATTTTTTATGTAAAGTCACAAAAAGTTCTCTCTACAGTACAGTGCTTCTAATCACGCACTCGTTTCACGGACATGTCTAACAAGTGTCATGCGGGGAAATTCTAGTTCACCATTTGTTCAGTAGGACAATTGAATAGTTTCCTTTAGATGGAAGGTATTTGTTGAATATTCTATTTATATTCAGAGAGTTCATTCATTTTGTTGCACAACCATCGTGCATTTGTGAAGAGAAACTTCATAGACGTTTTTCGCAACCGGGACAATGAACTAGAAAGGACATTGCTTTGTAGTTGAAATTTATATTCTAATATTTTGTTTCAATGTGTCTGGCTACTCAATCGTCACTAATTACAATAAATGGCAATGGAGGAAATCAGTTCACGAATTGTTTTTCATTACAAATACCCAAGGTATATCAAACAACAGGGTTTTTGGAGACCAATATTATCATTTACAAAAAGTCATATTTCACATACAATTTTACTGAGATGAAATAGCATAATATTAACATGAACTTCAATTCATATAAATTGGTTTAAAATGCATATAGATTTACAAAACACACGTTATTATATATGTAGATATCATTTGATAAGAAAAAAAATGAGATTTTCATTATTCACAGAACATTTCGTAATCGATAGAAACTCAGAGGGGAGAAAATCATTTTTTGTTCTTAGCGGTGACACTATTAGACCCATGTAATTAGGATACATAGCTTTCATAAATGCACAATTTGGGAAGCTCAATTGCATCATGATGTCTCATGAATATGTTTCGACTTGTGAGTGTACAGCATATTAGTGTAGTCTGTTCCAAATATAGTAAAATGACACGGTAAACCATATGCTGTGCATTCGAGTCTTGAGCGATTTACAGCCAGATTAATAGTGCGACATCTTAATTGAGGCGAAGAACTTAGAATAAATGGGCATTACAGTAGGTATTCAAAGTTGATGAAATTTTGTAAATCACCTTGTAACCAATGATGTGAATCATGAGATAAAATAAGTTTATATTTTTGTTCGTTCGATAGATTCCGGCTGAATCCAGCGAAAAGTTTAGTCGCATGATTGTGTATAGTTAGCACAGTCGAAAATACTTTTTGAATCATAACGAAAAGGTTTGCACTAATAACCTCATTGAGGCTTTGATATACGCAATTTTTGAACTAAAAATGGACTGTTATTTCGACCATCACAAAAATCTTCATCGAGGAAAAAAATGTATGTAATATTTCTCTAAATATGTATATACAGTCCCATGATGTAGATTAAACAGTATATAAGTGTTCTGGAAACGAATAATGCGATAAAAATTCGTCTAATTTCGTTTTAAAGTCATGCAAGTTAGTGGCGTGAGCAACGGTTGAAGGTAAACTGTTCCAAGTAAAACAGACACGGACAGAGTGAAAATACCTTATACAATTCAGACGGGAATGAAGTACGACCAGCACATAATCATGGGTCCGATAATTCCTCGTTTACCTTCGCGTGAATAAATCCTGTAAGGAATGGTTCGGGGTATGAAAAGTTTTGTAAAGTGAGATAAGGTCTCCTCTGATTCGTCGATAGGGAAAATCGAACAGATTCAGTTGAGCTATCCTTTCTTTATATGGTTTGTTTCGGATGCTGAGAACTAGTTTTGTTGAGCGGTGATAGATTCGCTGCATAAGTTCCGCAACCCTCTTGACCCACGGAGATCATGACTGCGCACCGTATTCCATGACTGGTCTCAAGTATGTATTCATGATCCTTGGGAATATCTTAGGCAAAAATTTCCCAAATACACGTTCGAGTAGATTGAGAACACGTGTTGCTTTTTAAAGGCACTGTTAGTTTGAAGTGATGTTTTTAAACTGGAGCATATCCAGACACCCAAATCTTTTTCTTCACTGCAATTTCCAAGGACATGCGAACCTATGTGATATGTGAACTCTACTCGATTCCCCGTATCCATGATCCTGCATTTGTTGAAGTTAAACGGCAGTTTGTTCTCCAACGACCAGCTGTGAAGCGTATTAAGATCCTTTTGTAATAGCAGACAGTCTTCCAGACTACGAATGCTGCGCCAAATCTTTATGTCGTCCGCAAATAACGAGATGTTACATCCAACAATTTCCGGTATTTCATTGACATAAAACAGAAAGAGGATCAGACCAAGGACTGAACCTTCGGGAACTCCGCTAGTTGCTGCAATTGGTTTGGATAATGCACCTTCAACACGTAGGGAATGGTAGTAGGGAATGGTCAACACGATCGAATGCTTTTGAAATATCCAAGTAGCATGCGTGTATTGCTTGTCCTTTATCTACCGATTTAGTCCAATCATCTAGCGTTACCAGTAAATTAGACAAACAGGAATAATTTCGTCTGAATCCATGCTGGTTCCTCAAAAGCAACTGATTATTCTCGAAGTGTTTCATTAGATCGTCAACAATGAGTCGCTCAAGTAATTTTGAAATCACTGGTAACAGAGTAACGGGTCGGTAGTTGGAAACATCGAAGCGATTTCCACCTTTGTAAATTGGAGAAATTATTCCTCGTTTCCAATCTGTAGGAATCACTCCACTTGCCAGTGTTTGCTCGAACAGATAAGTGAGTGGTTTGTACACCAAACTCGCAAATCGCTTCAAGATTTGTAATGTTTTCTCTCATTTGGTCGATAAGATACAGATTTAATAAGGACAATATTGAATTGTTACATATGTACCAAAGTTAAATATGCGAAATTTTCGAAAAATGATGAATATACGATATTTTGGGGATCAAATGCGGATTTTCGGATTAAATGTGAAGCAGTCCACACTCAGCACCAACCTCGCTCCAATGTGGTCCCCGAACATACGATATTAAAATTGATGATAGTTTGTATTTCATTAGAATGAAGTGCAAGAATGATTGGTACGAGGACGGATTCAAGGGGCACTCCACTTGTAACAGCTACCGACTTCAACAAGGCAATGTCCTGATCAATGAGGTCATATTATACATAGTCTAATAGGCTTTTAGCTATACCAGAAGGTTCTAGATTTTGTAAGAGAATACTGTGGTGTATGCCATCAAATTTATTTCGCATATCTAAATAACACCCATGGATCCTAGATCTGTTTACCCACCATATTAAAGCGTATTATATTCTAGATATGTGATAAATATTAGCAGCACAACCCAATATTAGTATGGAATCCATCGTTATAAAGTTTGTCATAATAGTGTCGGATCCATGCTAATTTGATTTGTGTAGTACAAATTTAATTAGGTTAATGCTCTAGCGATGCGAATTTATTCATTCATTTTTATCATTTTATTTATTTACTAAAGGGAAAAATATTTTTTTATATCTTATCTCGAATATATGGTGATCACATGACTTCTCAATTTAACCGAATATCAATGCAGCGATTATTTCACCTATTGGTAATGTTCAATGTGAGTCTAGTTATAATTTTACGTAATCGAATATAAAATAAATGGAAATGGTTAAAATATGGAAACATATATATTTGTCAAAGTAGGGTTATTTCAAACGATTTACTATAATTTGTTCTGAAATTACTCCCCTACAACAGACAGACAAATATTGTCATAAAGCCTGACACTACAAGTATCAGTCATGACACCGAAAAAAATTATTATTGAGAAAAATATGTTAATTATGGAATGACGAATGCATTAAAATATGTTGAAGTAACAATTCGTCATTTGATGGAATGCAACTATTGGCGGACAAAACATAATCAGTCACTCAATTTAGATGCATATTACGATTGGCAAAATTTTGCAAATTGTTTAAAATAGTGATTAAAATTGAACTTGAAAGTTACAGCTAATAAGAATTGCAAAGCCAGTCATAATAAGTCCGATCGATAACTTTGATCGGAAACAAAGCCAACAAATTCCGATTTGAGTGAATTTCATCTGAAAATTTAGCAATGAACAAACAAGTCAATAATTTGATGCAGGTTTTATTGGACATAATAGTGAGATCATACATAACCGCACATCAGTTCTTCAGCAGAAATTACTAAGCATAGACTGAAACACTAGTAAACTTAATATTAATCGGTTATTTGATAGAGTATGTTTACTAAAGTAACTCTCATTTGTTAATATTTTGATTGTATATTTAAATGAGTAAGAAAGAAAAACAAAGTTGTTATCTTGGTTTGATTTACAGGTATGCTGATAAAAAACCTTCTCCGTAAGTGCACCATCACAATATGAATAATATATTCATCATGTACGATATACTTGCCTTGGCGCAAGCATAGTATTCTGAAACTCTCAACGCACATCATATTGTAATGCTTGATCCGTAATAGAATTGAAACAATAAGCAAATGCGGAATATGGATTCGGACATAAATTCTCGATACATAAGCGAACGTTTGCAATCAGCTAAGGTTTTGTGACAGTAAACATGACGTTTAACTCTGAATATTGATCGAAGCTATATAGTGACTCAATGGATATGGTTAAAAGGCCACCACGGCATTGCGGTATGACTGCTCGCGTGAAATATATTAGATTCAACGATTACGGTATTTCATATTTTTGGCTAATGAATGATTTTCGTTTGCGAATGTGTCGTAATTCATGTTCAAAATAGTCATTAATGAAGAAAGGACCAAAAGTTTCTACATAAATTTCAAAAAATCGAAATGGCAAAAATATAACACGAATATACATTACCGCATGTTATTATGTATTTTTTAAAAGTTTTTTTTGAATATTTATAGTTAAGTCTAGTTTGCGAGTCAAATGAAGCCTATGCCAAACAAATCCAGCCTCTAACCTGCTTGCGTGGTACGGTGTGGCATAGCAAGATGGATTACTAACGAAAAGTGTGAATGTGGCTGAAGGGCGGCTCAAATGCTGCTTGATTCATGTAGGTGGTCCACTCCTATATAGATATATCCAGTCATCTGCAAGGTTTCACGTTTCAATCTTGTGTAAAAACGTTAGTTGGAGTATAATGGGGCCGATGAATTTAAATTCAACAAAGTTCTGACTATTACTGGAAAGACGTTTCCAATAATTTGGTTCCGATATCGTCAACAGGGGGAAGCACTTGCTTGATGAGAAATATGTCGTACATCGCGAGTTAAAATTAAGAAGCAGAAACCTGGGCGAACTGTTCTTTCATTTTAGATAAGTTGACACAAGATATATAGGAGCTAGCATAATTAACCCTATGTTTTGGGAATATTTTGCTTTGACATATAGGTGGCACAGTGTGAAGTATCGCTTTAATCCAGGGAAAGATTAAAAACTGATATTGGCTGCAAGACGTAGATCTAGCCTCAGGTATGCAACTAATGAGCGATTGACTGAACGCTACATAATGCAGTAAGTGATGTGTGTGGTTGTCGAACAGAAATCAAAATGTTCATCAATTTTAAAAGCTGATGACCATAAAAGCTGCATGCGGTTTTGAAGACGTTCGATTGCTGACAGCGACAAGAAGGCACATAAAATCAACAGTTTGAATTTTGCACCATCGTCCTTACCATCAAAATGAAGAATATACATTTATTACAACACAATCATGTGTCGAGTGCTGCTCTCATCACAAAGAGCTAAGGCAAACTCACTTATGGCTTAGGCGGGTTGTTAGATTAGATATAGCAAGCCTAAAAATGTGGGTTGTAGGTCAATTCTTAGAAAAACATGTGAATGCGTTTCCATGTGTGAATGTAGGTCATAGAATGCAGTCCGGGCATGAAATGAAATCAACGTTATCGTTTTCGTCGATCGCCCAACACAAATTTACAAATGTGAATAAAAACATTATTCCTAACTATATATTGGCGGGAAATTCATATTGTGTTTTTCGTGAACACCATGTAATAAATACAATGGTTTTGCGAAATCATGTATTTAATCATACGTGGTTATAAAAAATCGCCTGTAATGCGCACTAATCAGTGCAATGTTTTAACCGCATTAATACGTTATATCAAACACAAGGACGTTCCAACCAACAAATGCTGACACGGTTATCATAACATTTTTCAGACATGAATTTCGTATCGTTCTCTTCCTGTGGAAAAATATATAAATACAGAATTGTGTAATGATCTTACAAAAGCAGATCTTTGCGAGATATGCCTCCAAGAAAGATATCAAAACCCTACTCAATGTACAAAATCTGAGCATTTGCAACGTACCGATTATGAGCTGATATTCCCTGTCTGTCAGCAGTACGATAAATACATGCTTGCTTTATTCATCTGGTGAACCTTAAATTGCCACCCTATTATGCATTTTCTGAGAGAACGATATGAGGAGAATCAAG
>JACCGJ010025050.1:0-65149 GCA_013407085.1 Atriophallophorus winterbourni
CGTTATATCAGGTGGCAGCTAAGGCAATGGTTTCAATAGGGAGGTTAAGGGCGCAAAACAGCCATTCACCATTATTCATCACCACAAGTGCAGGACAAAGCAGCCCTATCTTTAAGTCTTTGTACAAATTCGTCATAGAGGACGTGGACATGTTATACACCTTGATTCTGCTGATGATATCGCTTTTCTGTGCTAGGACTCAGTACTCATATGACACGCTCTGAACCTTGAAGAAAGTTTTTTTATGGGCATATGTAGGGTGTTTTTTCACATCTTTCGGGGTCATTATTTATCTTATGGAGCCGTTCGCACGTATAAAATTTAGGTATGGTCGATGGGATATAAACAGGAATCACGTCCAGAATCACTCATGACAGACTGACGTTTTTCTGGTTTACATTTTTGAAATAGCTTTGATTTCAGATTGTGTTTAAAGAGAAAAATCTACTTCATTTCGGTAAAGGCAGTACTTGTTTAGGGAACGAATGTTTGCCAGCTTGGCAGACGATGTTGGGCAATTAGATATTTTCGACAATTGTTGTTTACGCCTTATTATTATTATTATTATTATTATTATTATTATTATTATTATTATTATTATTATTATTATTATTATTATTATTATTATTATTATTATTATTATTATTATATTCCTTTGTTTTTGGTAACTGCGAATATTATGTTATTATGTTTACCACTGTTATTATTTCACATTTGCTAATTATTGTATCACACTTTCAGAAATGAGCTGGCATCAACCTGGCCTAGGTGTAACTTCGGCTCCTATTCACCCCACCTCCCAACACGGCCTTTTATCGACTGGTTACATGAGCGGGTTCGAATCAGCTTTTTCTGGCCCCGAGGCTGACAATCCTCTTATGACCGAACAACGTGCTCAGCTCACAGGCCGAGAACTCCAGCAGTTACTTAGTGTAGCCCATCAAAGTTTGGATGAAGCTCAGGAACGGTATGCTTTGTTCATTTTACTCGTATATGTATTTCTCATACACTTTTTGTTAGTTGATTTGAGCGAGAGATCAATTGTCATGTGTCTTTTCAATGACATCATATGTATGATGTATGAAAGCACAAGCCTGATCTAGGCAAAGTGCTGCATAGTCGTAGACTGCATGTGGGCTAAGATATCGTCAGGTTGCCCATGCCTAGACAGATATGAAGAAAAATGGAAATAGAACTGCTAGTGAGACTTCAGCGTGTTCCCGCATCAGCTCACTACCCGTGGCAAATAAATTTAGAACGTTTGTAACTGCATAGCACACAACTACTGCACAATTGCACCTCCGTGCAATGACACAATTATAACACTACCCTACGAGTTTGGAAGAACTTGCTCTTGACTCCTCACTTTGGGCCAAGGAATTGACCCGTGAGTTTACTTTGATAAACAAATTTGTCCTGGCGCACAGATGTGCAATCATGCAGCATTTCTGTGCTGTACGGCTAACATCGTGCTAAATTGATTGGCCAACGGTAGTGAGCTGCATGCTGAAACACGCTGGAGTCTCACTACCTTTTCTATTTCTATCCCCCCTCATATCTGTCTAGGCCTTAGCAACCTGACAGTATCTTAGCCCATGTGCAGTCTCTGACTGTGCGGCACTTTGACTGGATCAGGCTTGTGCTTTCATACCATACATACATACCTCACTTTGGGTGCACATCGAAAGGTGTGTCGTCTGCAATCGATGTTGGAGCCGATACTGCTCTCGAAAGCTATTTGCAGATCTCACCCTTAGTGTTCATCTGATATCGTTTGTCAGAGTACTGCCTAGCACTTTGAGCGATGCAGGAGAGAATTTTCCTCCCAAATCGGACGTTTTAGTCATTCAAAATGCCGTAGAGCATGACACCATCATGCGCTTGTGATGTTCAACATCGACCGAAGAACGACAACAATTACACTCCACTACCGTTTTCTGGCTGTTTGCCATCGTCAGGTGGAGACAGTAAGATAAGGTTCAGTGAGCCTGAAAACAGTGGATAAATGGTAAACAAGGTTATACCTGAATGTCACTGTTGCATATGGTTCGTACAACGAACCACGATGTTCAAACACAGAATCACATAGTGATTCATGGTCAAGCACTCAAGGCGCTTATGGATGACCAAAGTGATGTGTTGCTCACATTCCCCGAAACCGGTAATGGAGTGTAATTTCGGGGGATGTGAGCAACACATAAAATTAGTATGTTTGCTTAATTTGTTTGTGCATTAAGTGAGGGATAGAGAACACTAATAACGCTACATGTTAGTGAATGCTTTTGCAATCTGTGTTGCAGATTTTGCTCGACTCATTCACAACACTATTGTTCGTGCATGCCGAATGCATGAGCGCCCCTTTTGCTATACTTCATTTTCGCTCATCGTTTTTTGTAGAAAACAATCGTTAAACAACCATCGTTTGAAGCCAGCGCTTTATAGCGTGTTTTGTGAAATCAAAGAAAAAACCGGTAAGCTAACTTTCCCCTCTTTTGACACAACTATTTCATTGTATGCCTTTTCATAAAATTTCTTTTGCATTATCCATAGCTTTGAGCTTACGAAATTCCGCTGCTTCTGCTGCCGAAGATGAGGCTAATTCTCCTGACCCTCAGTTGCTCCGATTGGACAAAATGTTGGTTGCTGAAGGTGTGACTGGTCATGGATCTGGACTCTCAGGTGACTTGAGTGATGCGGAATTAGGTGCAAGTCTCGCTGGTGCCTCTGGTGGGGTGGCTGATTGCAACCAGATTGAGCACGCAGATTATCGTGCGAAGCTTTCACAAATCCGTCAGATTTATCATGCGGAGTTGGAAAAATACAAGAGCGTAAGCTAGTTGTTTTTGTTTGCGTTTGTGATGCCTGTGATCCACATTACCTTTGACTGAAAATGCTTAAAACGACCTTAGATCCTCACACAAACGTGTGCGTGTTAGAGCGATTTTGGCGCAAACGTGCGTTTGTTTTACTGTTATAATTTACACTCGGTAAAGTTGAAGGCCTCTTTCAAGTGATGTCGATCATGGAAGTACATCGCATGAGCATGACGATTTTATGCTCTGACGCATTATCAAATGTTAAGCCGATGCAAGTGGTAACTCTAGTTGGCAACAAGAACTTTTCTTTGCATTTTTGATTTAGGCTAATGTAACGGGATGATATCACAACTCATTCGTAATCTTGCCGAATGCTCAAATGTCTGTATGCAACCAAAAACCGGAAGGCTGCCGCGCAACTTGTTCGACTTCACGTGAGCTGATGTACTTCCGACTTGGCCAGGTTCATAAAGATAAGTTAGTGACATGGCGCCAATCATCATAGGCGATTGGTGTAGTATCATGTTACTTCAGCGTACGTAAATCCGTGATTGCACGGCAGCTTATCTGGCTCCAGGCTTGTGATATCTTACTTCAATTCGTTTGAAAAGGATAAAAAGTACCTCGCAATTGTGCTTCCACGCGACATTACTTGACTCTGTGACAATATCTACTTATCATACTACCAATATAGATGGCCGTGGTTAGCTTTATATCAGCAGTAAAGCTGAGATGAACCAGAATTGCGCATTTGGTTGAATGGGTTTCACCTCCATCTTCGTTATATTCGAAGTATGGTTGGGGTTACTCAAAAATGAAGATCTGGGTCTTGATGTTGTAACAGTTTGACGGATCACTAACATGACTCCCATCGGTGATATATTCCTATCTCACTCAGTAAATAACTACAATTAACTCTCGGTGGGCAGCGTGGCAATGTTGTTATGTTTATTTTCTTCCCATTTCCAGGCTTGCGATGAATTTACCGGCCACGTGATCAACCTGCTCCGCGAACAAAGCCGCAGTCGTCCAATCAGTCCAGCGGAAATCGAGCTCATGGTTGGGATCATTCGCCGAAAGTTTCGCGCGATCGAGACGCAATTGAAACAGAGCACGTGTGAAGCTGTCATGATACTGCGCTCACGATTCCTAGATGCCAGGTATCCTTGGCTCCGATCATACTTGATACCTTTATATTAGTCTAGGCGAAGACTTCATCTGTCACTTGTGTTGCCGTGTATGATTTTTTTCAATTCACACCTGTTAACCTCCTTCGGTCGATGCCGACCATAGATTTACATCACAAGCGCATGCCGGTTTCATGCTTCGCAGTCTTCCAGATGAGTAAACCGTCCGATTTTGGAGGAACAGTCGTTTCCCCATCGCTTTTTCAATAGAAAGCATTCAGCTTCTGTTCGTATTTTGTATGATGGTCCAGTGTTCTTTACCGTACAGTTAAGCCTAATCTGCACACTTTATTTTCCTTTAACTTGGTTCTCGCGTATATTTATTCAAAACCATCTTAATTTTATTTTTACTTTTCTCAATCGCAGGCGCAAGCGACGTAATTTCAGCAAAGAAGCCACCGAAGTTCTTAACGAATATTTCTATTCCCATTTGGCCAATCCCTATCCTTCTGAGGAGGCAAAGGAAGAACTGGCCAAGAAGTGTGGAATAACCGTATCACAGGTGCGTTATAGCTTCTTGTTTCCCTGTTGTTCTTATTGTTGCTCGTTGATCACTGGTTTCCTTTTGTATGGTGGTGAAGAGGATGTGCGCACCACGAAATATTGGTCGTTTATAAGCGCCTCGAGAATGAGTTTGCGATTCTGCATTTGAATATCGTGCTATACAAGTATAACTTTGTTTGATTTTGTATGAATTCACATGCTTAAACCCAGCCCAAGTGTCAAAAATGAAAAATCCTGGCTTGGCTGTGATAAGGAAAGTCGTGTTTGCACAATTTCCCAACACACACCATGCACAATCGGTTTCGTTTGTGTGCATGTATCGCTCGGTGCGCTTTAAAACAGAACGTTGAACCTTGAAACCATTGCTGGCTGATATAGCTTCTCAAAAGTTGCAATCAAGATTATAATCGCACAGGCTTAATCCAAATCGGTCAAACTGCGATTTCTTTCTCGTCAGTTAAAATCACTCCTGATGAGCATAATTCGAATGCAATACTTCCATGGCAGAGATGATCAACTTTTTACACATGATCTGGCACTGATAAGCCCCGGGATTAAGAGTACCACTGTCTACTCTGTTCCATCACATTAAGTGCATGAATACGGTGTAACGTTGAGTTTGAATGAAAAGACCACATTCACCCGCACCCGCACTCTACGATGCTTTCCCTGATGGTTACACGCATCCGGTGGGGAGAATACGTTTGTGTTCTACATCTACTAAATGGTTGAATGATTGACAGATATCGCTAAGCTTAAAGCTACCAGAGTCATTGGTGATATATTACATTTCACCAAAAACATTATCAATTGCATGTTCCTAATTAAAGGACAGTTTTTGTTCATTTACGCCTCAGTTTTGGTTATTGTTTTCTAACCCTTCGGTGTGAAACGACGCTTTCCGTGTGTGTGTGAATCTTTAACGTGCTTGCTATGCAATTTACCGTCGCTTTAGCTTACTGTGCACACATTGGTGATGTGCCGCTTATTCACGCAACCAATAGTTCGATTAGTTCGATGATTGCTTAGTTCTCACTCGCTGCGTGATTGTTAGCTCATCGTCGCAATTACTCGTGAACGTGTGTTGCGCAAGTGTCGTCTTTGAGGACGCGAAATTTCGAATATTTCACGGTGAATCTGTTCATTCCTCCCTTTATTCTTTCCACACTGTTGGCTCGCTTATGCATGTTTGGTTATAAAACTTGACTGACCAAAAAGTACTGCGTCTAAAGTATTTTCCATCAGTTTTACTAAGTCACTGTCTTTATACACGTGGTGCGATCGCAATGGTATCAGTGATTCGCTGTACCCGCGAAGTTACCTTTTTTCAAAACGCCCAGGCGATGAAAAATTGAAATAATTGCTAATGGGTGAATAATGTTACAACAACTGCAATTAACCAGTCAGTTCTGCACATTTCTACGGAGGCCAATGTAGCTAGATATCCCCAAAAAGTTACTATCGCTGGCACCACCAAGCGTCAAAACGGTGTGCTCATTGTCATCCGTGTATGGAATCTAATAAGCGCTGTGTTTGTCGAACGTCGCTTCAGATGTACCTGCAAAAATCTTGTTTTCGTACATTTCGCAGCACTTCTTGCGGCGGCTCACATCACATTCGCGGTTATACTTTCTAATGAATGGATTCGATGATTCTTACGAGGTAGATGATGTCTTCGAATGAGGTTCTGTGTGACTTTTTGCTGAGAGATCAACACCTTGAGTTTCTATGTTGTTATTTACTTTGGCTCGGCATCCATCATCATTTCGTTTTAGGTTTCCAACTGGTTCGGGAATAAACGTATCCGATACAAGAAGAATATTGTGAAAGCTCAGGAGGAGGCGAACATGTATGCTGCAGCAACCGCCGCCGCTGCTGCTGCTGCCGGTTCATCTTCGGGGCCCGGTGCCGGAGGATCGGATGAGGTGGGAATATTTTCATCCCATTATTTTTTTCATTTGTTTGTGATCCGTCCTTCATTCGTTGCTCTTGTAGAGAACCAAAATGTCTACACTACAATAATGAAACGAACTTACTAAGAGTCCAATGATAGCAGGCGAATCCACACAGGAAAATCCAGGAGATGAAATCCAATGTGCAGAATGCGCTAAAATGTCGGAGGATCCATTAGTCATAATTCCCCCACTGAGCAGCACACAAACTTCGTGATCGTAGCAGTAAACGAACTTCCAAAACTCAAAATTATATGAACCGCTTAAAAATCCTTTTACAAGCTTCAATTCGTATGAATTGAGCAGTGCAGTAAACGAGTAATTGCACAAGGTTAAATTTTTATGTACAATGTGGGAAGATACAAAATGAAGACGACACAAAAATTATCCAATGGAATTTTTTAGTGTTAAAAACCGTTACTAGTAACCTTTCCAAAGTCGGCGCAGCGCGTCTTCCAGGCTGGTGTCCCCGCGATCAGACATCGCAATGGTTAGTCACGCTTCAGGATATGTCCCGAAACCGTGTTCAATGGCGGTCTTGCACTAAGCATCTTCTTGTAGTGTTTGCTTAAGCTTGTATGTTGTCAGGCGGAGTGACGAGAAAAGCTTTGTTATGATGCATGACAGTGAAAGCCACATACTGAAAGCTGTCATACTGATGTCACTCTACTCGTTCACGAAACTTGTTTGAATGCATGTTCCATTCGAGGTGTGGGCACCTCATCCCAGTTTGTTTGTGCTTACTCTTCTATACAATCCGTAGCTGTTTAAGTCCCACCCTTCCCCATCTTTTAGGATTTTACTTTTTCATGGTTGTATGGCAGTTAAGCATTCGGTACGTGCTACCGGTGTTATGCTGTCTCTGATGATGATGATAAGTGTGAATTGATTCTTTAGCATCTGTGGCATTGGTTACTGCTTTACTGTAGTTGGATTCCTCCTAATCACTCTCCTGGTTCGCACGATTCGTTGTGGTTTTCATTCGCTTACAGCGCACCAATTTTAAAGTGTTTTAACTTACTAGAGGTCGTACTCGTTGACGCCATTTGAAATCACTATTTTCGGTCATGTGATGACGTTCCGTTTCAACTTGACCCTTAATCAATTATTTTGAATTGCTTGATTGATTAACCTTATTTAGAAAGCTCATGATGTCACATTGTAGTTTTAACTTCAACGAAACCTCCTATCGAAATCATTGTAGGAACGAATTTCGTTCCTTACCTGAATGTATTGTTTGAGATGTACCATGCTTCCTTAATCCACCATGCCCTTACATTTTCGTTACAGATATCTGGGGTCGTTAATCCATCTTCACCCTCCATTTTCACATCGTTTATCACGTTATAGTATTTGATTTGTGTAGCGATGGTTTTGTACTGATCATCCACATTTCGCGAGTTTGATTTTGTGTGTGTATAATGGAGATTTGTGATTTATCCTAATTTCATATCACACTTTAGTATAAAAACGTGCTAAAATTCACAGTGGCTTGGCCCAGAATGGCCACTAAATATTTCCCCAATTCGTTATATGCAGACCCCAGATTCACACTGATGCTGTGAACCTCTTACTATGACCGGTATGCTTAATTAAGGATTGGCATTGAAAGTGTGTGAGAAACGAATCATTTTATTCGCTTCAGTAGCTCTCAAATGGGCGGACCGTAGCTAATCTCGCCGTTCTGTTATCCCGACTCAATTCATATTCTTATTCTTGAACTAACACAATTGGTTTTTCATTTGAAAATCACATGGCTCATTGGAAAGACCAATTAGTTGGCGTAGCTCTTGTACGTATCTGACACCAAGCGGCATCACCCAACCTTTGTATCCAATTAAGTGTTTTGTGATTAGAGCAAAATTGTAAACTGCCATCCCATATTTCTGTTTCATTAGTAATAATGAATTTTGGCTCACAACTCTACTATTTTGTGAATATCCTCAATTTACATTTACTCACATAACTCGAATTTTAGGTCACCTTACGTGTATGACTAAATCCTGTTCAGCCTTTGTCACCTCATGAATACCCTCATCATGTCCACATGCTATTTTCTGAATGAAATCTCTTTCGATTACTCGGCCATTGATCATTCAAATGTTTTTTCCCTAAATTTCAATCATTCAGCACTCGATCGGTTACGGACATTCCGGTTACGATTATGACGACTCTGGCATGGGACTACAACGTTCTGTCCCACAACTTTCTTGTGCTCCTGATCATGACGCATGGATCGGGGGTCCAATGACGACACCCGGTGGCATGGAGGAACCTGACCGGAAACGGAGCAAAATATGATCCGTGCTACGAGACATTATGCTGCGTCACTGTCTCTCTCTCTCTGACTATCTAACTGTCCTTTTTCCATTCTCGCTCCTCTTTTTCATCCCCCAATTTTATGCCTAGTCACCTGTAACTTGTTTATTTAAACCTCTCCATGACCACAATGTTGATGTAGTCCTCGGCTTTTACTCATCCCTATGTATTTCATCGTTTTTTATTCTTCCATGGTAATTGGGGTTGTGTGTTATAGGTGTGTCTGGATGCCAAGTGGCGTTTCTCGCAGTGGGAATATTGGCCATTTCTGTTCGCTTAGCGGTTATTATCTCACAGAAAAATCAGAGAAATTATTGACATATCGTTAATAATGAATTTTTTGTATCATTCGTATCACAACGCCTCTCGCGCACTGCATTCAATAGTAAGGTCACCTCATATGTTAGATGATGCCGATGATAATTTGACGCTTCGCCAAAGAAATGCCGATGTAATGATTACTAAGAAAGTAGCCATAGTATCTTATACTCCTGCTCGAAACAAAAACCATACCCTATTCAACGTCATAAGAAGATGTGAACTCTATGCCTGCTGGGAACCATGTGTCAGGATGAAACATGTGAGTGTATCATCTACGCCTTTAAGCCATCACACGTGCTCTGTACATTTTCCACAAAAAATTCACTGAAGCGAAGTTTCGAAATCTTATACTCGGCGTCCCCGAAAGTAAAATTGTTGTATATTTCGGAGGGTGGCACGAACATGACTATAAACATTGGCGGTAGATTGCTAGTTAAACCTGCAACAAAAAAGCAGTTGTTGCTATTTAAATAATCTCGATCTCACGACTACAACCAGGTCAATCAACCACAAAATGGCCGTTTTAGTCAATGAAATGGCAGTATTCTTCAAGCAAGGATACATGAATTGCATTAGGAATCGACCACGAGGTGTCAGAATAAGCTGTCAGGCTACAGGTTGACGCAACATCGATTACTCTGATTAAATCAACAACACTGAGGCAGATAACAATGCTGCGGCTTTGTCGTTACATAGCCTATGTTCCTAAACCCTAAATACCGGATCGGATGGCATGGTACATGCAAATATGTCATTGCTGTAATAGACAGTTATCCTGTTCTTCATGAGTCTGGTGGATTTCCGTTGAACATAAATAATCATACACGAATTCTCAGTTTCTAATTGACAATTCGGATGAGATGTCTGGGGTTTATGAAATCATTCCTTTAGATCAAGTCACGGTTACTGAGGCGGGATTGCAGAGTGTGTGCTATGTGTTTATTCCTTCATCGCGATCGGTGTAGTTGCAATCCAATGAATATTCGGCGACATATAGTGAAATCAAACTTTCTGTTGCAATGTGATGTTCTAGGTGGTGCACAACCGTAGCATCATCATAATTTAACTTTCTCCATCATCTTATATTTAGTGAGACGATAAGATAAGCTGTACCCTTGTAAAATATTTCGACTAGACAAATGTTACACGTTTTATTCATGGACGACTTTAATCTTTCAAGGTTATATATTTAAAAATTCTCGCAGACCTCTGCCCAGTTTGCTGGGTTAAGCGAGCACACATCACTAATGAATCAAGCCCATCAATAAACATTCACACGGTGAGCCTACTAATGATCGTCAATTGATATTTTACAATCTGAACTAACTGTGATTAATAGCATAAAATATTTGTCTCCCTACGTGAGAGGTGACCACGCGGTGTTCATTGGATTGTTTTAATTGTAAGCGACCGAGTAATCAACCAAATATTTTACACAGAATTCACCATCATCCTCAAATATCTGTTTCCGATATACATATATTTAAACGTTTGCTTTTGAGGAACCTGGTTAGAAGATCATTATTTAAATTTGAGGAAAACTCGATTTAACGCAACTCGCAAATATGAATCAATTTAATGGTTTGTTATGTGAAGAAGGACTGAGAAATGGCTGGCTATAACGATGAAATATTTTTGCCGCTCATTAGTGTTTTTGTAACTAAGCAACTTGGTAGAGAGTATGGATGCAACGGAATAATGTAACGTTGGTTGCATGGGGAAACAAATGTAGTACCATTGATACTCGTTATTTATCTAGAATAAATCTCTAAACTTTACATAGTTGTAAATTAGCAATCAATACCGAAACGAGAACAAATCTAGATACACGACATTATTGGATAGACTCTTTCTGTAGAAGAAATTGCCAATGTCCCAGTAAGATTATGCTTCTATATTCAATCTTGAGGGTTGTTTGAAACTTCTTTTTTTCCAAACTCTACATAATCACATGTATTAAGCGAAGGAACCCAAATTAAAGTAGTGGTTAGGATGGAAATTATCAAATTGTATTGTTTGAATTCTTGTGTTGCAAACAAAATTTCGTTTTGTATGCTCTTCATTTTTATAATCTTGATAATCTACCGCACCTATTCAATCGCAGTCAACCCGAGGGTAACAATAAAATTTCAATTGCAATACTTTATTGCTTCACAAAGTTTGATCATACACTGTAGAAGCCAGATTGGGATTCAGAGTAGCTAATTTCTGTTGCCGCGTCTGCAAACCTTTAGCAAACAATTGACCTTATTCAGAGATTTATTCCTAGATGACATGCGTGTAAAAAGCTATGCTTTACAAGACCCACAAAAATGTACATCGGGTCGGATGGCCAAAAATATCAAAATATTGTTAGAGATTAATGTCAAACGTGGAAAACATGCTTTTCCATGCGGACATCTAGTGATTACTTGAAAAAGTCAATGGTTCCAGATTTTACCACGTGAGTAGGTAAACTGTTCCACAATTGCACATTGAGAACGGAAAATGCATATTTTCGGCAGTTCAACCTGCTATGCTGTTGATAAAGTTGGCGACCACGCAGATGTGTCTTATGGGAAAGATGAAACAAACGACATTAAATAATAATTAAACGACATTAATAAAATGTTAGAAAATTGTTGCAGTCGCCTCTTTAGACAATATTCCTAAATAGCATGGTGATGTTGGCCTCTCGGCTCTCTTATATACACACTCCACATGGCAGCACTGAAGAATGATCAGTAAACGCTAAACATTCTCAATTGCATGCCGTAAAACAGTGCTTGCAATTAAAAAGATACAAAAAAACTTGCCAAACCCCTCTTTACATATTCAAAGTGTTGTCAATAATTGAGTTACCAGATATTGACTTATTGAAGCTGTTTTAATTCTGCTTGGACAACTGGCTTTATTGCTTCCATGAACACTGCAAAATTTACCAATATCAGCCGTATTTTACATACTTATCTTAATTTCATTCCAATTGTCATCGTCTAAAAGTCTGCTGAGACTTTTTTCTAGGTATTGTGAGAATTCTCAAATTTTCATTTATTGGTATTCGTTTGATCTTTAAGAACGCTGACCGTTTTTTGTCCGAGATAGTAGTCCTTGCAGGAGCTTTAACTTCAACTCATTCGCTGATCCAACTTTCTGCTTTCTGCTAAGCAGCTTTCGAGCTTTGTCCAGTTTTCAGATGCTGAATCTGGTAGAGCTGTTTAGTTGAGCTTGGTTGTGGATGCTTCTTCCTATAGCACAGAAAGATTAGGTTCTCACATACAAGTGACATCAATGCCTGGCTCCACATTCTATTTTGTACGTTGAAACATAGTTCAGTTCAATTCAGTTTGCATAGGAAAGTAAGTGGCGAAGGAACCAATTCATCGTCCTGAATTTCTTTCAGTGGAAAGCTATAGAAAAGCACCTACCACTTCCGAAACGTATTTTTGTCCGTTTGAAAACATTTCTGATCACGACGCTAAAATATTTTCCGGATTGTATTTAGAGAGCAACTCGTTATAATCGATAATGGCAAAAGTAAAAGCAATTTCTCTTTACCAGCACGGCAAGAGGTATGCTAAAGAAAAGTCGTTTATTAAAAAAGGAACCCTAGTATTTGCTTTGTCTGCGGAATAACGCTTAAAAAGTTATCTACATAAGCTTGCATAGAAAGTATAGTTCGTATTCAGTAAATAACTTACGGTCCAAACCCTACTTGGAACTAGTGACGGAACTGCAGTTTAAAAGTTGTTTTGGAATGCTGTTGCAGAAATTTACCACCTTAAGGCTGGAAAAGTGTATTCTGGAGACCAACCCACTTCGCTTCCAATCTATTTTATTGAATAACAGCGGGTACCCAGCTAGGGACTTAAAGTAAAGATGTGGTTCATTTAAAGCCACTTAACCCCTTCACGATCTTAAAGTTTCATGTAGGTCACATCTTAAACGACAGTACTTGAGGGAGGTAAGATCTAGATAAGTGGAAGCACCACTCCTGGACACAATATTCTAGATGCGGCCAAACGAATACCTTGTTAAGTGACAGGAATACATCAGATCTTCTGCGCGATAGCACTGATTTCAGCCGAAAAAGTGCCTTGCATGCACGTTGAGCTGCAGCCGCACATTGGCCCTCCAATTTGAAGTCCACCGTAACCAGTGCTCACAAATCCTTAACAAACTATGCGGCATTAACCCTGAGAGATTTTTCCGACACCTGACCGAAATCTTATCAATCACTGCTAACAACAGTTTGCTCTTGTTAAGGTTCAGCTGGAGGTCCCACTGGTATGACTAGTTTATGTTCCGTTCAAGATCGTGCATGAAGGTATCTTCATCCGTTGATCTGATGAACTTCACATCATCCGCGAAAATGAAGCATGGGGACTTCAAGGCAGACGACAAGTATTATATGAAAATCAAGAATAGAAGAGGAGTGAGTACCAAACCTTGGAGTACCCCACTGATCACTTCGGTCTGGTTAGACAACGTGGATACTACCCAAACTCTGAATGTACTACCCGTAAGGAATGCTTTAATCCAAGCAAGTAGATTACCCCATTTGCTCATTGCTGATAGCTTAATCTCTAAGAGGCGTTGCTTCACAGAATCGATTGTTTTGCTAAAATCTATGTGGAGGTCTTCGAATGATCTCTCATCGTCCAGCAGTTTAGTGACAGTATTGAGAACACTAAGATGGTCAGTCAAACAGGATCTATCATTAAGATATCCATGTTGAGTTAAACTCAGTGGAGAATCCCGTCAGAGATGCTTAGAGATTTTTTCACGCAACAGGTTTTCTAATACTTTCGAGACGATGCTAGTCAGGCTGACAGGTCTATAGTTACCAAGAGTTCACCTGCAACCACCCATATGTATTGCACTACTATGGCTTCTTTCTACTCACTCAGAACTACCCCCGGTTGCAGTCATGAAATGAAAAGCTTGCACAGCGGTTCGGCAAGCACTGAGGCAAGATTATTTAGCATAATTGAGTGGATACCACCCGATCCCTCTGGTTGGTTTTTGCGAACATGTTTAAGTGCGTCATACACCTCAGCCTCATCAAACGATAACTCATCTAGTGGGCACAAAGTGGTAAGCTAAGCAACTCAGACGGTGTTGTTAAAGACGTATCGCGACGTTGAACGCCACTAAAAACCTCGAAAAGGCAGTTGATTTAAACAGATTTGTATAAGCTACGTTTCCGTCATGTTGTTTCAAATCTCTAATGTTTCCACTGGTTTTGCCAGTGGAAATTGGATTTAGCATCCCTAGCTAAATAAACCTTAAAATAGTGTTTAAGCAAACTCTGTAATTTAAGACAAATGTTCTAAGCGGCTTTTTTGAGGGCAAATACTGAAGTGAGGGATAAATTATAAGGCCGCATTATGCGATCCCGTTTACATTTAGACTCAAGAACTTGGAAAGTCCACCAATGCGGCCTTTGACGGCTTCTGAAGCACTGAATCGGAGCGTGCTTGTCTTGTAACTCTTTTAGATACTAGCAAATTCTATCAAACTTTTTACTTATATTGGAATCGAAAGATTCCATTCCATTCAATTCAATTTTAATGGTCTAAAATGCATATAGTTTTACAAAAAACAACAGAATAATATAGCAACAACGAATGATATAACAAGCAAAAATGGGATTAGGTTGCTTACTGAGCAGTTCAAGAAATCAATTAAAGATCCAAATGGCAGAAATTGTATTCCATTGGTGGGATAACAAATGTAGATGCATGGTGTTAAGATGACTAGTTTTCTTCGATGCAAGGGTTTAGAGTCAAAAAGGCATCAAGGCTTCTCTTGAAATTTGGCTGATTTGGTGAGTTTACAACATATTCTGGCAGATTGTTTCAAGTAAAATAAACTCGCACGGCAAAATAAGTCTGCAGTTGAGTCTCCGGTGAGGGACAGCTAGAATAAATGTGTGAGCTTTTGTATTATGCGAGTTCCGTATATTCATTAAGCATTGTAGAGGGTGATTTTTGGTATTCAAAATATTGTAAACCAAAATCAAATTCCATCTGGAGACGACGACGTGGATAATCAAATAAATTTAGCGTTTTGATTCGCTCATTGTATGGTTTCCGGCTGAGTCTGGTGACAAGTCTGGTAGCTCGATGATATATTCGTTGCAAAGTCGCAACCTCTTTTTTAAGCTATGGCGACCATGCTTCAACTGCATATTCCATCGTGGGTCTGATGTACGTATTTATAATGCAGGGAATTGTGTTTTGAGAACCTACCAAAGCTGTTATTTAGGAGTGACAATTTCTGTGATGTTTTGCAATAGACGTAGTTGCAGTGGCTCGACATCCGTAGGGTGTTGCTTATTAGCACACCCAAGTCCTTTTGTTCCATGGTCCACGAGAGGCTGTGTTGCAAGAAAATACTGGAACTCCACATATTTGCCCATGTTTAACATGTAACACTTTCAGAGATTGAAAAATAGGCGATTTTTTATGGACGAAACCTGGAGAATTTCGCAGTCTTCCGACTTACTTATCTTCGAACACACTTTTATATCATCCGCGAACAGTACGATCTTACATAAGATGAGAGCCAGTATGTCATTGGCATAATGCGCGAAGAGGATTGTTCCGAGGACGGATCCCTGAGGCACTCCACTTGTCACGGCTACCGACTTCGATAGAGCACCGTTCACAGAGACTTTAACAAGCTGATTAGTCAGGCAATTTTCTAAGTAGGCTAATATTTTGCCAGTGATACCACAACGTTTCAGCTTCTGCAAGAGAATACTGTGGTTTACACGATCAAATGCTCTCGACATATCGAGGTAACATACATGGATTGTATCCCCAACATCTACTGCTCGAGTCCAGTCGTCAAGGGTAAGGAGAAGGTTAGTAAGCCGAGAGTATCCCCTTCTAGAACCGTGTTGCGCGCTCGAAAATAGCCTATTTTCCTCAAGGTATCTGCTCAGTTTGTTTGCCACAATCCTTTCGAGCACCTTGGATACAGCGGACAAAAAGGGTAACAGGTCTGTAATTTGCGGGCTCCGAATGCGCCCCTTTAAAAATCGGGGAGATTATACCAGATTTCCATTCCGTTGGTACGACACTTTGTGACAGCGATTTGCAGAATAACTGAGTCAGAGGTCCGCATAGAAATTGTGCACAATGCTTGAGTACATTCAAGGTAATTTTATCTTATACACAGGGGATTTTCTGGGATTCAACAATAGTAGAGTTCCCAGCACCTCTTCTTTGTTAATGGTTATTGTGTCCAGTGGTAGAGGATGCGTTATTTATGGATATAGTTGTATATCCACGCTTTCCTTTGGACAAAATACTGTAGCATAATAATTTACCAGAACATTCGCGGTGTCAGTTGCATTTGTGGTCATTCCAGAGGGCGTCCGTAAGGCCGCAACTCCTGGTTTCACTGAACACTACTTGTTCACAATCTGGTAAAGAAGCTTGGTATTCCGTTTCATTTTAGTCATTATGTCGGCTTGATACTGTATTTTGTCTTAGGCAATAAGTTTAATGACCTGGTTTCTTAGTTTTCGAAAGATCTCCTATGTGGCATCGGTGGTTAACCGGCGATTGTTTCTCCAAGCCATATATCGCTGTTTAATCCATTTCCCGAGTGCGACTGCAGATTTTAAATTAGCGGAAGATTTTGACATCTGTAGGAGTAACCACCAGTCTACATGCCTAAAATTTCGCCTCGGATGTGCGAACGTTTGTCAAATCGCAGTACCGCTTTGAAGCACATCATTACGTGATCGCTTTTTAAAACCGGTAATCGATATTTCAAATACCTAAAGTCTTGTATCAGCGACGACATTTCCAAGTCAAGATTTGTTTTTATGCATTCTTTATATTTTTAATCTATGGTTACTGTAAAGTATTTGCTTTTTGAACCATTAAAACGTTGAATTACTTTGAATTACTTTGAAATGCATCCATGACATAACCTCGTACGATCATTCACATGCTGGTTTAACGCATGATTACGGAGCAAATCGAGAAACGTTCCGGGTTGTTTGGTGACTGCACCTGTAGGGACGGGCTCATCTATGTCTGGGAGGTTGAAATCTCCTATGATTAGTACGCTGGTAGCTTACTGAAACGAACTGTCAAAATAAGCTTTGTGATCTCCTGCTGGACTGCACTGGGTGTGAGGTGGACACAAACAATTGCGAGGGATTGAATGTAGCAAGTCAGGATATTAGTAACAACCTAGACGTTTTCGCTGGCTAGAGATATACCTATACCCGTATTGTGCAAACCATACTCAAGGAGTAGTGCGATGTCCCCGCCTTTCCTATCGCCAGGTCTATCGCCCCTAATGACGATATACTGTTCGCTGATATTTGTTGACACATCAAAAAACCAAGACAGCTAGGTCTTAGTGCTATGACCCTTAGGTGTAACACAGTCACACGGAAATAGAGTTCAGACCACTTATTCCTTGTGATGCATACATAAGCATAAAATACTTGGCCGCTGGTTATTCGTGCTTCTGAAACTAACCCTACTTGGCTCTCGGTCGAATCACCCGAGGTAGCTGCACGTTTTTTGGCGTACTACTTAGAGCAGGAGCATTAGGTTTGGCAGATTCTGGTGAAAAGCTAATGGACCGTTGTCTGACAATTGAGACCACATTCATCGTAGAGTAGCATCCAGTGGAAAAATCTGCTGGGCTTCCATCTTCATTGGTTCTAAGCCAATCAACGTCGTCTGAAACTAATCGCAACAAGTGGCGATGTGCTGTCCGGTATGATCGTCATTGAATAAATGGCGTTTGTGCTGCGTTAAGCTTACAAATAGCAGATGTTCCTACTGGTAAGATTTCCAATTCGAAGCGGAAGAGTTTTTCTAACCAGTAAGGGAGAGTTGTTCGGTTTTACCTTTTGTTTATCCAAGGTTGATTTGGTGATATGCTCAGCCTTCGCCAAGAATGCATCCAGATTCGCCTGGTATTTCAATTCAATCAGGATTGATTGAGGGCGGGAACCAATGTTCCATCGTTCCATATTAAGGAATCGCACCCTATGAGAAGGCTTCAGACCCATAATTCGGATAAGATCGCGGATACACCTGCGATCAAGATCGCTGCGAGACTTGGGCTCTAGTGAAACGAATTTCGCATCAACCAGTGGATGACTTGGGCTTAGTTATTTTTAAAATGAACATTTGATGTAGTTTTATTCGCACCCAAATGGTAAAAACTGCGTGTGTTTTTGTACAACCTTAATTAATTTGTTTTACTTTACTATTCGAGTCCAGCGGAACTAAGAACATAGAAGTCAGATCGTTTTATTGTAGAAAAAGCAGTAAGCTTAACAATAACCATAGGATGTCAGGTATATGGTGTAAATTATAAAATCTCACAAAATTCAATAGGGACAGTCACATACCGCATGGTTTGTCATATAATCATCCAGATTAGAAGTGAAAACGCAACAGAGTCCGAGCGTGTGATTTTTTCTGGCAAAATGTTCCACGTGAACTAAATTCTCAACGAGAAAAAATGTCGACGAATATTCAATGTTGAATGCGGAATGTTTAAAGACTTGGAATGTTCTTGTGTTCGAGTAAGGCAATCGGGCTTTATAAAGTGTTTAGATGGATGGTTTTCAGTATCAAGTTTTTCAATGCCCGCAGGAGGACACTCCTTATCCGTCGTTGTGTAAAATCGTGTAGTATTATTTTGAATATTCGCTCTGTGAAAGGCAAATTTCTGCAAAGGAAGACCAAATTTGTCGCAAGTTTTGATAAATCCTGTCAAGTAGTTCGATATCCTTGATCAGCCATGGTGCCCAGGCGTGGATGGAATATTGCATAACAGGACGTACATACGTAATAATTAACCGGGGTAAAGTTTCAGGCGTAAAAATCCTGAATATTATTTTTAGAAGACTCAAGATAAGGTGAACTTTATTGTACATTGTCCGGCAATGAAACCCAGGCTCGAGGTTAAATATCTTTCTCTGCGGTGGTCCAGAAGAGATCGTGCGTGCCAAGCTGATACGTGTGGTGCAGAGATTTTCCTAGTCGCAGCATTTTACATTTCGCAGGGTTTCATCGTAACTCATTTGACTGGTACCAACGAACTATGGTGCAGATATCCCGCTGTAATGCCATACAGACATTAACAGACTTGACACGTTTCCAGGTTTTAGTATTATCGGCAAACCGTATCAAGTTACATCCACAATCCTCTACTATATCGCTCATATACACCAAGAATAGAAAAGGTTCATTCACCGAGCCTTGCGGAACTCCACTTTTGACGTATATTCTTCTAGCGAAGGTGCTGCCAACGCAAACTTGGACGTGTCTATCAGTAAGATTGCCCCTTATTCAATTGAGCAAAATCCTCGGTATTCCATAAACTTCGAGCTTTTTATTAAAATGTCATGTTAAACACTATGATGAGTTGCAATTAGGAAGTCGACCATTGGGCAGACCGCAATTGTGGTACAAAGACGTTTAAAAAAGAGATATGAAAGCTCTTGGCATTTGCCCAGTGAGTTAAGAAGAAGTTGTTCTTGACCGCTCACATTCGAGGCATTGTGTAAAGCGTCGTCCTCAGGCTTGGGAGGACCAGATGCTCTCTTGGCTGCTGAACGAAGATCACGCCCCCAGCGTGCAACTGACGCGCTAAAACCAAGTTCGGACTAACGTTGCAATCGCTGAGGGAGAGATTGTTCCTCACGACTCGGAATATTTAGTTATTCGAAAAGCTGTGGAACATGAAAACCTAATGCGATTGTGATGTGCATTCATTGTCGACATCGACCGAATGAGGCCAACAAGAAGGACAACATGATTAACTCTATGGAAAGCTTTGGAAATGTCGATGTAGCAAGCATGTTCAGACACACCTTCGTTTAGTGCCCTGGTCTAATCCTCAAACGTTGTACGATGGTTGGATGAACTCCAACAATTTCTCAAATGTTATATTTATTTGACCGCAAAATCGCTTTTTAAATTAGAAACCACGTTGTCGCTGTCACTGTTGAACAATTGAGGTTTGGAATAATTGAAATTCGCTGTTTTGTTTCGAATTAGTTTTCATTCAATATTACGGTCAGTATCTCACGTATTGTTTTCTTAATATTCTGGTGGTTTTGACCAACTCAACCGTTGATAGACTTATAGGTGTTCATCTCGTGATTAAAAGGTTTGACATTGTAATCGATTTTCTTCCGAAAATTTTTCGGTAACGGTATGATGTTGTTATCAGCAAGCTCTACTTGATAGCGAGCCTTCCGTGAATAAGATCAAGCTGGTGACAAAGTTTCCTTCGAAATTGTTTCCAGGGGTACCTATGATGATTGATGTTAGGAAGAAAGATTTAGTTACACAAAACTAATCTTTCTGCAGTTTTTTTTAAATTGTGTCGTTATGTTTGGTCTCTCTACTCGGACATATTAAGACAGTTTTGGCGAAACTCGTGATCTACACAGATTTTGGCATTAAAATCACCCATTACACTGTGCATCACTAGCAATCTTAATGCAATGTCGTGTTACAATGATGATATTTTCTTTTACAACTGGCATCGCATTTAGTGTCGGTACATAATTGAATAAATAAATAAATAAATAAATAAATAATTTGATTCTTGAAAATACAAGGTATGCTAATGATTATCAAGGTCATTTCTGCAGCGGAAGTTTACGTTCAAACAAATAAAGGTAAACATTATTCGCAAATTACTTCCAGATAATCAGTACGTGATCTGATACTATGCAGAAAACACTGGCATTCCAAAAAACAAGAGGTCGATGAATGTTCCCAAAGGCACTGAATTTTATCGGATAATGTCCATCGAGGATGCGTGAAGTCTCTGTTATTGATTTTCCGAAACCTTTTCGTTCTAATTGTTCGAAATAGAATAATCTATCCTGTATATGAACCATTTTCTTTTCCGCTGGGCAAAGGGAATTGATTCCTATAGGTTAAGTTCTCCTGAGGGCCAGTTTTATTTGTGTGCGGATTGAAAAGTCATGCTTTGGAGTAGATACACGAAAGCAAGGGAATATTCTCCAGAAAGTTATACAAATAAATTTAATATCAATACCTGGGTATGCTATTATTATATATTCCATCAGGTATAATATTTATTTTAAGAAGACCGCGTATTTTTTCTATGGTAAGGATTGAAGTCAAATGTGATTTGAATTCGTTTAAAGAGGAGCTGAGACTTATATATTTTGGAAGAAGATTCGGCAGTTCAGCATATTTAGTGAAGTGAAAATTGTTCCTTAATTTAGTATGAACCCCTGGTAATTTAATAGACTTTTCACTGTTTCTCAAGCTATATTTAAAATCATGCCGTATATGAAGATTCGAACTTATTTCTATATATATATATATAATATATCTAATATATATATACCTAATATTTGCGTATTTGCACGACAGTCACTTCCACTACGGCTTTCAATAACTCCCCTTTGAATGACTTGGAGACGTCCTCTAGCGAATTCCAATCAATCTTAAAAGCATTAAAATCTCCTTCACCTCCGAACACCTTGAGGATCTCCTGTGACACCATTGTATCTGCCTGAGTATTGTGTGAACGATTTACGACACCTATTAGGGCAAAGGAAGCTGAAGTCCATATACGGCAAAATAAGCTCTCATTCAGACCAGCAGGCTGATGAACACGGTGACCTAAATAAGTTGTTGAAAGAATCACACAACACCACCATAGATTCTAGCAGCTGCTCAATCAGAGGCAATGATTTGTATCCTGGTAGGGACATCTGGGGATCATCCTGCTCTAGTGAGAGCTAGGTTTTCGTGACTGGGATGATTGATAGAGGGTCTCGACTAATCCGTTTAAAGAGTTCATCCAGTTTTTTTCTAATGCTCCTCGCGTTAAAATAGATCACTTTTAAAGATTCTAAGCCCTCTGAAGGCATATCATCAGAGGCCCCTAAAGAACTTTCGGCATCATCCTCACAACCTTAAAATTCACTAGTTCGTTTAGCCGTGAGCCCTGCACTCGCATCTTTACACTATCTATCGGAGAGGTAATGCATGAGTCAAAGTTCGCTGTCATTCAACTTTTCGCGGGGCTTTTAATTCGGCCGTGCATAAAATTAATTCTCCCACACATTTTCCCACTTTTTTCGTTTAACTGTAACGCTATCTGTGGGTTAAATGCATAAGTTTTTATATCATTGGAAGCCAATTGCAATATTGAACGAATTACTAAATGCTAGAAATAGTTGGGAAACATTTGACATACGAGATTCTTCTTCTTTTTCTTCTTCTTGATAGACTACAGGGGGTCAAGCCCTTGTAAGCCGCATTGTAGCACGGCATCTGCTATTTCCTCACTCGTTTGTCTCATCTGGAAGGATCATAAACCAATCAACGCACCTAAATTTGCTCGTTTGGAATATATCCGTTCCAACGTCTAGCAAGGTGCAACCTAGAAAATGTAATTTTTCAAGTTTGAACCCAAATATACCTAAGCGTTCAATATCCCCGGGCATTGAGAATATCGTTTGTTTCCTAAAACTGCTAAGACGTTCACATCATTTCGAATATACTGATAGTATTTTCAACTCTGTTAGATTGAAACTCGTTGAACATCATCCCGTTTTTCAAACTCGTTCGCTTTGTACCGCTTGTATCGTGTCACTCCGATCCAACACATTCACTCTACCAGCAGCAATTGTTCAAAAACCAACTTAATCGCTTTAGTACCTACTTCGATGACGCACTCAACTCGATGTAAAATCTCTCCACACGTAAACCGGTTTCATCGATTAAGGGTGAGATTGCGAACTAATTCTGACTTAGACGAAGTCATCCTTAATGCGTCTCTACCGAATTCTTGTCCTGGTATGACCTGCCAAGTCCAAACAGACACCCTGGTGGAAAAAATATTTAATCCATTTGAGGAGAAAAGTGTACTTTATATCATTTAATATTCCTCGTTATCTCCGAAAATTTTGATGAAGTATTATCTTCAGAATCAAAAAACACGATTTTAAGCAATGGTAATAGATTGCTGATGCCAGTGGATCTCGTGATTAGATTTTTATCGACACTCTTAGAATAGCTAGATCCTCCATCTACAAAGACGATGGGCCCGGTTATCTAAAGATCGGTTTCTAATGCCCGGCATGGTTATCTCTATAAATACCAAATGGAAATCGTATTGCGCAAATCTTTAACCAGACATAAGACAAAGCGTGCCAAAGCTTGTTCCCTCACTAGCACCCAGTGAACCATCGCAGTCACATTTTGATTGCAATAATGGTGTTACTGAAGAACGAAAAAAAACGCTCACTCATCACGAGTGGGAACAATAGCTATATTACACGATCCTAAATCGTGTAACACAAATACGATTAAGTGTATATATATACGAATGCTCAGTGTTTAACCATCAAATTAGCCGAACTATGCAAGCTCTGTGACAGACTTTCAGCCGATTTGGTAGCAGTTATAGAGAATTAGTTCCAGGCTTACATGACTGACCCTGAGCAACTGATTCCGAAAATGTCACTTTTCCGTCGCGATCGCAAAAGATGCGGCAGTTGAGTTAAAATCAACTTTCATGGACGATTAGAGCAAGTAACGTAATCAATCATCCTTAAAACAGCCTACTCGATAAGATGTAGTGATCGTAGATGAATTTATGATCGGCCTTATTCGCCGCTCGCCATTATGCGAAAGATCTTTCAATGATAAACTAAACGAATTCTTGCAATAGATCACAAGATGTCAGACTCCTGAATTGCTGATCATGGGCAATTTTAAACTCCTGCATCTGTTTTCAAGAAGTGAACACTCTCTGCTTTCGTTTGAACATAAATTCAAGAAGGTTATCAAAATTGCTCCACTGCACAACGACGTTGAGCAGCCAGCTCGCAGACTGAGTCTTAACCAACCTTCAACCATGGACCTTCTCCTAACAAATGAAACAACCATTGTAGAGGACATTCAATAATATATGTAGTGCGAAAAGATTGAGCAAACAAACAAAATTCTTCAGTTAAATAAAATATCAATCCTTAAATATCAGTTTCTAAAATGCACACACTCGATAGATTGAAGTCCTGGATTATGGTTTATATTACAATATATTTATAAATTATTCGAGTTAGAAGAATGGCGATAACTCGTGTTTTATACACCAGAAATGCAACCACAACTAGCAGTTTGTTATTCGTAGTAGAAATAAGAAATATTTAGCTATAAATAGAGAATCTTGGGTAACTTATACCAATTTTCGTACGGAAGCAACTTTGAAGCAATTCTGTAAGATACGAAATCAGGTCACGACTCTTGTAGGAAAAGATCGTATGCAGTTCCAATAAAACTTCCCTAAGAGAAGAATTCTAAGCGTCTCTACAAAATAGTTAATTAACTATCAATAATTAAACCAGGCGTATTCTCTGTAAAAAAACCCTAATGGATTGACTCACTCTTCCCAATATACCACCGATTCTTTAGCAACGTCTTACTCATTTGCCTTATCTTATCAAATCTTACGAGTTTTATCCCCTATCAAGTTTTACCGAATTTGCCTCTTTTGTGATTATTAAGTGAAATCACTCTCAATGAATATATTGTCGACTGAAATAAAAGAAGTCCCTTTGCGCATAGAAAATTACCCCCGGCTTACTTCACATGTGTCGCATTGCTTTGACTGCTATTTATGAATGTGGTACCCCTTTAATCTCAGCAAAATATAAACCGGTAACTTTACTTCCGGTTATCGCAATTTAATGGAGAACACTATGACTGCGCGATTATGAAAACATTTTGAAAACCAAAATGTTGTGCTTGCTGCAGAACACAGTTTTCGGAAAAATCGTTGATGTTTATCTAAATTTCAAACAACGTTTGAGGATTAAACAAAGTCACTAGACTGAGGTGTTCAATCCTTTACGTCGACGAATCTGCTGTTCGTACCGGCACATTATGAAGAATAATACATGATTCTCTAATTTCATCATTTTCAAAACTTTTTTATTTGTTGCTGATTACATTAGGTGGCTACGTTACCTTATCGACCGCTTGGAGTTCAAAAACGATTACCGTCGAAACTAAATCCATTTTTGACATAAGTGGCGTTGGCTATTGATCGCAACTTTGCTCCAAACAACATAGGTGATCGTTGTCAACATTTGAAGGTAAGTCACTATCTACGTTTCTTCCATCTAGATCTCATGGGGTTTTAGCAGAAGGTATGTTGACTTGAATCAGAAGAACTACGATCTTAACAACAGTCGGTGGGAGGCATACCTTATATATCATGGGAATGACATCGAATGAGTTTTTCTGGAGCCAGCGATACATCGCTGGTTTAATTCCACCGCATTGAATAGGCATCCACTTCAAACATTGAACAGCTATAGAGTTATCTGCAACCTGTTTTGAACATTCGAAGCAAGTATCCCATAGTGATCAGCGGAGCCACCGTTCTCTCTAAACTTCAGTTCAGTTCAGTTTGCACAACACAGTATGTGGCTAACGAGCCAATCGAGCGTCCAGAATTTCTTTCAATGGAAAGCTTTAGAGAAGCACCTACCACTGCCAAAACTTTTATTCTTTTTGTCTATTTGAAATCTTCAACGATCGCGAAGCCAAGAGATTATCCGGGGTGTATTTAGGAAGCACCGCATTATAGCTGATGCTGGAAAAAAAGCAGTTTCTCTTCACCAGCACGGTGAGAGGTCAGCTGAAGTAGCATCGTTCATAATAAATAAAAAACACAAAAACTCTAGCCCTCACTTTATTTACGGGATAACGCTAAAAGATGAAATACCTTAGCTTGTATAGCAATTAAGGAGAGTATTTAGGAAAAAACTTACCCCAGTTGCGGTCCAAACCCTGCCTAAAACTAGAGACGGTACTGCAGTATATAAGTTCTTTTGGAAGAATGTTCCAGAAGTTTACAACCTTAAGGCTGAAAAAGTGTTTCATGGAGTCTAGCCGACATCGTTTCTTAGCAATTTTAAGTGAATTGCCCCGGGTGCCCAGCTCGGGGCTTAAGGTAAAGAAGTCGTTCATTGGCACGCCAATCAAACCTCCAAGATCTTAAAGGTTTCTATTAAGTCACCTCTTAAACGACGGCGCCTAAGGGAGAAAAGATAGAGAGACATTAGTCGCGCAGCGTACGGTTTCTCTCGCTGACCCTCGATCATGCGAGTTGCGAGGCGCTGTACGCATTCAAGTCGAAGGATGTCCTTTTTGTAGTGAGGACACCACGCCTGAACACAGTATTCGAGATGCGTACGAACTAATGTCTTGTACAGTGACAGGAATACATCGGGTCTTCTGCTCGATAGCACTGATTTCAGCAGAAAAATTACCTTGCGTACACGCTGAGCCGCAGCGGCACATTGGTCCTCCCATTTGAAGTCATCTCTAACCAGTACTCCCAAATCCTTAACACACTGTGTGACGTTAACACTGAGGGAATTCCCTGCCATCTGGACCGAAATCTCATCAACCAGTGCTAACAAGAGTTGGCTCTTATTTAGGTTCAGTGGGAGATCCTACTGGTATGACCAGTTTATGACCCGCTCAAGGTCGTGCAACAAGGTATCTTCATCCGTTGATCCGATGTGTTTCACATCATTCGCGAAAATGAAGCATGGGCACTTCAATAAGTGAACAAGTCATTGATGAAAATAAGGAATAGAAGAGGACCGAGTACCGACCATTGGGGTACACCACTGATCACGTCGGTTTGATTCGACAGCGTATATCCTACCCTAACTCGGAATGCCCTACCTTCTAGCTGGGACGACAATACTAAGTCAAGAGTGGATGGAGTGCATCCATGGCGAAACCTTGTAGGATCATTGACATGATGGTGCAGTGCATGATTATGGAGTCATTCGAGAAAGGTGTCAGTTTGCTGGGTGACTAGACCAGTGGGGACAGGCCAATCTATATCCGGGAGGTTGAAATCACCCATGATGAGTTCGCTGTGAGCTGAGTGAAACAAACCGTTGAGTGTCTTAATAAGCTGTGTAAACTTCTGTTGGGATGCACTGAGTGTGACGTAGACACAAGTAATTGCGAGTGATGACATGTAGCAAGTCAGGATACTCGCAACAACTTGGACTTATTCAATGGCTAGAGATATCCCTGTACCCATGTGATGAAAACCATACTCCAAGAGCAGTGCAACGCCACCACCTCTCCTATCGCCCGGCCTATCGCATCTTATGACAAGATGCTGTTCACTGATGTTTACCAGCACCTCATTAATAGCAGAAAGCCAGGTCTCAGAAAGCGCAATAACCCTTGGGTGTAACTGAGCCACGCTGAGGGAAAGTTCAGTCCACTTATTCCTCATGCTGCATACATTTGCATACAATACTTGGGCACTGGTTATTCGTGCTTATGCAACTAATCCTGTTTAGCCCTCGGTCGAAGCACCCAAGGGAGCTGCACGTTTATTGGCGTGCTACTTAGAGCAGGAGCATCAGTTTCGGCAGCCTCTTGCGGTAATTTAACGGACCGTTGCCTGGCAATTGAGACCGCATCCATAGAAGAGAAGCAACTACTGGAGTCACCTGCTTGGGTGCCATCGTCAATTGCGCTAAGACAATCAACGTCATCTGGGCCGGACAGCAAGACTAGTGGCGAAGTGCTGTTTAGTATGCCCGTCTGTGATTGAATTGCGTTTTGCACTACATCCGGGTTAAAAATGACTGATGATCTCATTGCTAAGTTTCTCCTTTTCGAATCAAAAGTATTTTGCGTAATCCGGGACGGAGGGTTGTCGGGCTTCATCTGAAGTTTATCTAGCGTTGAGTTGGCAATATGCTGAGCCCTATCCAGGAATGCATCCCGATCCGCCTGGTAATTGAATTTAACCAGGATTGGTAAATGGCAGTTACCCATCCTCCATCTTCGTACACAGTGTACTCGCACTGTGATAGTAGAAGGCTTTATACCCACCATTCGAAGAAGATCGTTTATACACCTGCGATCAAGATCCCCGCGAGACATAGATTCCTTAATAAACGGTTCAGCTCTGTTAAAAACTAGTACATTTCTAAACAAGGAGCGCTTGTATGCCATTCTTCCACTGTTTCAAGCGCATGCGGATCCTGATCTTACTGTCCCTACCTGATGAGTGCAAACAGCACGAAACCGGTCGTGGTGTGTGAATGACGGAAAAGCATGCAAATGGATATTTAGTACATTTCTAATTCTAGATTTCGGAGCAGAGGAATTGCTGTGCAGTGCTTCGATTTGTTGACGCGAACCATTCAATTCCTGAATAATTTGGTCCAGCACAGGTGAACCGGTATCAATTGAATGTTGTCTTTTTCTGTGTACTGACCTTACTGGTCTTATTACGCTTATTAGAGGTTTCAACTACATTGACAACCTTGGGGGTGGCAGCTTGCATTCGATGATGCATCATATACATTTGCAGAGTTAAGATTGGTGACCATGCTGGAATCCGTTGAGAATTAAATAATATTTCTTCAGATAATCTTGAAATACCCCGGATATTATCGACAATATCGAAAAATTCTGAGCAAACTTCCACGTTTACATCGAAACTTGCCAATAGACATAACAATTCCAGCCGGTTCTCGTAAGCCTTCTCGTATCATAGTAATGATTTCTGATGTAAACTCAATATATGACACTGCGATTCTACTAATTATCATAATGCTCCAGAATATTTATTTAACAATTTTGTTAGCTGACCAATTCATAATAACTAATAAACTGTTATCATTCTCAAACAAAGTAATACTTGACTTCCACTGTTACATCGGGTTCGTACAACGTTCAAACGCAGAATCACAAAGTAACAGTGACATTCAAGTATAACCTTGTTCACCACTTATCCACAGTTTCAAGGCTCGCTGGACCTATTCTTATTGTCTGCACCTGATGAATGCAAACAGCCCGAAAACTTTAGTGGAATGTAATTTCGGAGGATGTGAGTAACACATTAACTTGTTATAATTCTTCTTCTGTTTAAACGATTGATTATCAGTTCTAGTGTCAGATGGTGACAGTATTCCAGTTCCAAACGATTGACAACATTCTTTAGGTAATCTTAAAACACCTGACACTACTAATTTTGATTCGGAGGAAGCACAGGCGTTTGTACATGTGAAAGATTGTGTCAAGACTTTATAAACATTGTTACAACTAAAGCCGCTCGACTGCATACTTCAATGATTTAGAAATATATTTCACTCCTATTTTTGATTTTTCGAGATATTCTTTATTTTATTCCTGAAAATGTTTGTTTAATATTCCAGAAATGACCTTTAATTACAGTCAAAATCGGTGAATATTTAAAAGTGTTTTCTAGATGATATGGGATGCTTACACAGTAAAGAAGAACAAGCTGCAATACAGCGATCTAAAGAAATAGATAAAACACTGAAAAAGGACGAATATGACCTGAACAATGTTTTTAAGTTACTATTATTGGGTTTGTCCCTATAATTTATTTCATCGAAATGTTAGGTGCGGGTGAATCAGGCAAAAGCACGATATTGAAGCAGTTGAAGTAATAAAATCCTGTTTTTTCAATCTCAGAATAATTCATCAATCTGGTTTTACGCGAGAAGAATTACTTATGTACAAACCGATTATATATTGCAACACTGTGCAGAGTATGATAGCTATAATTCGTGCAATGGGGCACCTACAAATCGAATTCGAATCAGAATCTAGAGAGGTGAGTTATTTTTTTTTCACAGCCAAAACATATATTTAGTCTTGTGAAGAATTATGATGAAATTCTTATATGTTACAACTGCATATTTTTTGACAAACTTTTCATCAAGTCTACCTATTTTATATTTGATATCTCCTGTGTTATTTCCGGTTTTGTACTAATAATCACACAAGTTGTTAGAATAGAGCTATAACGGACCTATTAGTCTATTACGATTAGAAAACTGACATTAGGCTAATTGTCATTAAACCTTGGGTTTTTCAGTGAGAATACTCGGCAAAGCAATGTTAAAATCTTTCTCAATTGTGTAAAATAAAAACTGTTTATGCCGAATTGCACCAACCGGGAATATATTGATGTGATTAATGGATAAGGTACTGACTGTAATCACGGCGAAGCTGTACAATACTGGACAAGATTTCATTAACTGAGGTTCTACTGGACTATGTTGCTAAAATTAAGAGATGCGGCTCACAAGTATTTAACCCTCTGTCATCCATCAAGAAGCAGAAGAAGAAAAAGAAAGAGAAACTAAACCAAATCTTTAAACGAGCTGACTAACAAATAATATTCATGAAACTTCAATCTCCACGAACATTCGCACATATACAAGTTGTGTTTGTATTCCAATGTTTGATAAGGCTAGCACGACAAATCTGTCAATCACATCATCCCACACTCATGTAGAAAGGGTTTGAACCCATGACCATCAGCGAAAAAGCTCCTTTGCATTGATTTTCATCACACCCATCAACCACAACCGGTTTCGTGCTGTTTGCACTCATCAGGTAGGGACAGTAGGATTAGGATACGCATACGCTTGAAACAGTGTTAGATTGGTGAACAAGTTATGCTTGTATGCCACTGTTGGATAAAGCTGGTACGACCAACCTGTTCAATCGCATGAGCCAACAATCATGTAGAGTGTGTTCAAACCCATTACCATGAATGATGAAGCTCATTTTTATGATTGTATTTGGTAGACTCACTCTAGTCATGGCTGAAATTCTAACCTTATTTCATAGTATTTCAAGAAGACAGTGACACAGAAGTTCCATTTATGTTTTAATACATTTAGCACAACTCCAATATGTAGATTTAAAACTATTCCAAAACATAAAATATACTAAGAAATGTTCTACACTCTGTCTATATAACTTCTAAAAATCAATGTTGTTAATGTGTACAAAATGTACAAAACAATATATCCATAACATATACATCTGCGTACTTTGGAATAACTAAATTAAAATCGTCACGTTGTGTGATGTGTCTATATTTTATTTTTTCTGTTATTTACCGTCAGTTTATTCTCCAGATATCTTTTAATTTTGCGAATCAATTTCAAAAACAACACATTTATTGGTATTTCGAAATCAATACATAGTGTTCCACCTAGGTTTATGTGTATGTCGATTTCATTACGCCAAAAGGCATTTGCTAAAATGATAATTATTTTTTAACTATATCTTCCTCACGTTAAATTAAAGAAATATCATTGAATAACTTCACAAAATCATGCAAATAATAAGAAACTGTTACCTGTTTTTAGCCGCTTTTGGCCGATGTTGATTAAGTATTACATTACAAGCGCAATATATTTTTCTCATGCTCCACAAAGTTCTGAATGAATAAGCAGTCCAATTGCAAAGAAACTATCTTCTCTGCAGGAAGTAATTAGTCGATCTAAAAAGATGCGCTCTCACTTGAGGATCAAACAGCAAATGACAACAGCGCCTGCTCTTCACCAGCTTGAATATACCGTTTTAAACAGTAACTCTGAAGTGGTTGGTTATGAATAAAGTTTTCCTAAGTAGTATAATTTCTGTAAGAAGCTTTTATATCTTTCCTGTGAACCACATTTTAGCGCAAGTGCCGTCTTCTCAAAGGTCAACGCCTAGATTTGACTTATAATCTACTATCTCTTTGGAATCTGACGGTTTTCCTTTCTGTGAAATGTTCTTGCCAGATTAAAAGACGCTGATATTGTAGGGTGCTCATGCGCAGTAAAGCATCTTTAGAAAGCAATTCAGTCTTCGCAAATGTTTCTTTTCACGATATATTCAAAGTACTACGAATGATCCTTAAATAGATTTTACTGCCGTACAGTAAATTATTCAGTACACATTTGCCTTCGTGAGTTTAAACGGGGCAATATGGTATGTGCTTTGTCAATTTATTTACTTATTTCCGGTTTAACGAGTGGTTATCCGCAAACGTTAAACTAAGATATGTGAAATTATGTAAAGGTTCAATATCCCAATTTTAGACAGTGATGGTGAAAGACAATGCAGTTTCTTGACCAAGGACTTTGGTCTTGTCTATGTTGATTGTCAGCTCTAAGTATTTGCATGCCAACGAAAAACAGTTATTAGCAACTGGATTTGCTATGAGAATTATAAGCTGCATCTTCTGTAAACAGCAGGCCATGGTTGAGCAAAACCCGTACCTTGGTTTATGCTCTCAAGCTATACAGATTAACAATCTGTCATCACATCATATGAATAGGTAAATGCCTTCTGTTCTCGTCATAAAGTGCAGTCTAGCAGAAAAGCAAAAAAGTCCCTAGCAGTGTGAAAGCTAGAACAAACACGTTTTTGACGCTTCAGGGAATTGCAGGATATTTAAACTTTAACTGTTAAAATGGACTGAGCCCATGGTGTCAGTTTGGAAAAAATAATGAGTATGAGTACTCTAGGAGAGAAGCCTATATGCACAAGCATTTCGAAATGACCTTCCTCGCTGATGCTTTGATTTCTAAAATTTAGCCCTAATAAGTATTAAAGACTCAAATAATAAAAATGTTGAATACCAAACTTCAATAATCCAATGAAATGAACGATGATGAAAATGATCGTATATTTGTTTCAATTGCTTTTAGCAAGACGCTCGAATATTATTCAATGCGTATAATGAACTAGAAGATGGATTTATGCGCCCAGAAGTTCACAAAGCATTGAGTCGTCTGTGGCAGGACAAAGGTGTTCAGGCATGTTTTCAAAGATCCAGTGAATATCAGTTAAATGATTCTGCGGCCTAGTGAGTTGCCACTTACTCACATAAAAAGCTGTATTCTCTGTTCATACTGTCATTAGTCAGTCATTCCAATAATCTTTAGCTATTTCGATGAATTGGACAGGTTAAAGGAAAACAGTTACGTGCCCACAACGCAAGATGTACTTCACACTCGGGTCAAAACCACAGGAATCGTCGAGATGCGCTTTAGCTACCGGGAGATAAATTTCAGGTAAACTTATTTTTAAACGCAAATGAACGTATGACAATTGAACTTGTTCGGATAATAAACATGAACGATCTGACAAATGAGCCGAAAAAGTTTCTTAGTTAATGTTTGCAATGCCACATATGTGAATGATCTTATTTCTGAAGTGAAGTAGGATGAATGTATTATTTTTACATGCCCCAAAAAGCTAATCCTGATAGTTTTACAAAATAATAATCGTGATTTGTTAAGATTAATAGAAACTATTTTTCTGGATCCATTATCAATGCATTTTTACAAAATTAATTTAAACCAATCTATTTTAAACAATTTTCCTCCAAAAATATTATTTTTAGGAATTGTTCGGCTTTTCATTAAATAATGGGTTGCATTTTGTGTACTGCATATGACATTCAATCATAATTTGTCTCGTTTAAATAAGTAACTATAAAATGCTGATCGTATATATACACATTTGCCGGAGTAACTTTTAATTGTTTATAATAATATTTCGAATGGTCTTTGTCAGATTCTGGATTTTTGGTTTGGTGCTCTTTTCACACGTCATATTATGGAGAAACTTTGCGGTTTCCGGCATTTTGGAGCTCGAGATGAATAGCGTGATAATTTGAACACAAAAAATGTTGACGTTGATACGGGACTTGCGTTTTGTCATATAAATGTTTCTTTTTGTCACAAGGTAATCTAAAACGCTCGAGGTTTAGAGCTCAAAAGTAAAGGTTTTCTCACCCTAATGCCTCTTTCTCAAGGAACCTTTAAAAGTAGAAACTCAAAATGGTTGTTTTTAATAAGTGATATACTAACATAACAATGTGTTTGGGGATTTATATCACATGTTATCAAGAAATGAATTTCGCTTTACATGTTTGTGAGATTGAACAGCGTTAGCGGTGTTAAATTAACTTTATACTTGCTCTATTTTGCATAATCTTCAAATTTACCATATTTTCATTTTGTCAGGTTATATTCTTAGCTTATTCTATCTATAACATAGACCTTTTTGTGTTAAAACAGAAGGCGTCATCTCAGCTGTTTTTGCCAAATAATAACCATGATATATTTCTCAAGATGTGTTACCGCTAATGTCAAGAATTTGGAAATAAAGTGATCCACATAATTGTGAAGGTTTGGATTTGTAACATCTAAAATACCACATTAACTTTCATTCCCAGGGTTTTGCCGAATCAGGTAGAAATAGTAATTTTAATTTCACATAAAACTGTAAGGTGATAATCATTTTAATATTGTGGAGACACCACTGAACTGCTCAGCACAGCTGGATTATCGATTCACACAATTGTTCTAAGACAATCGACAAAATATATTGAAATAATCCGATTTTGAACCTAGCGCATTCTTATGCATGAAATTAAAAACTGTTTTCTAGATGTGCGCTTCAACCAGTGCAGACAGCAAGATCACATCTAGGTATCCTTCTGACAGGCAAATGTGGCTCACAAAAAGCAATTCATTCATGAAACTCAGTAAAGTTCCATAATAGTCAGAATTTAAGTAATGTTTCCATTGGTTCTAGGGGTTTCAGCAAAAATATTTGAATTATCACAAGATTAAGCGGAATATGGCTAAATTCTTATTTGCAAACTCCCATTGGTTCTTTATTATGGCTTTACTTACTTTGAAATATTTCATCGAAATATTTGGGAAGAATTCAGAAAAAATTAAATCATGACAATTTTCATGGACCAAGATTATATTCACATATATTTAAACAAAAATACATACGCCATCCAGAAAATGCACCTGAAAGATATGTACTTTCATAAAAACCCTTAGTTTTGTGGGTTGTATAAATGTCAATCATTTAGGGGAAAGTATAACGTCAGCTTTAAATTAAACCATTGATTTAACCTGATTAAGTCCCAATTGGGTTATGTTGTTCAAACATGCTTCACTAAGCGTACTTTCAACGTTCATAACAGAAATGCATTCAATGTATTGCGGTGCTCACATCCCCATCCTTTACACGACATTACCGGTTTCTGGCTGTTTGTCATCATCAGGCGGAGACTGTAAGATGAGGTTTAGTGAGCCTTGAAATGCATTCAATTCTCTCAAAAATGATTCTAGTTAAAATTATGCCTGCTTATGGTTTGTGCTGTGTAAATTTGTTTGATTGTATGCTCTGTTGAACGCAATGTATTTCAAACAATTTTATAGAATAATGGACGTGGGTGGTCAGCGTTCAGAGCGGAAAAAGTGGATACATTGTTTCGAAGGTGTGACAGCAATCTTATTTGTCACGGCACTAAACGAATATGACATGGGATTGGCCGAAGACCAATCAACAGTGAGTTAGTTGAACAAATTTGCTTGAGTCTATCAATGGTCATCACTAGTCAACGGTGTCAAAATTATGAATTAAATTCTACAAAATGTCAGCGCCATTACATGATGTTACTTGATATATGTAGGAGAAAGCTCTATACGAAAATTTAATAAATTTCAGCTGGCCACTGCGTGCGGAAACATATAATGAACTTATCTAATTATTATTTATTTTATTTAAATTTAATAAATGACAAAGATTCACTGATAACCTCTCGCTACATATGAAGATTGATAAGCGGATTGACAGAGAAGCTGTCATACTGTCCCGATTGAACTATCGTGTTCGGGGTAACCGCAAGCTGACTGTAAAGCCAAAGATGATGGTATACAGCGCGTGCGTACTAAATGCTTTACTATACGGCAGTGAAACCTGCACCACCCACGAAAGATACGAAAGGAAGCTGAATGCTTTCTATCTACGAAGCATCCATCATATATTGAACATATCGTGGATGAACAAAGTTAATGATGCTGGAGTGTATTTAAAAGTTTGTATACAGAGCATGTGCATCCTACTACGACAGCGCCGCCTGCGGTGGCGTACCCAAATCTACAGAATGGAAAATGGTGAGTTGCAATCAGAAAGTTGACCATTGGGCAGACATCACTTGCAGTACAAAGACGTTTGCAAAGTGATATGAAAGCTCTTGGCACTGACCCCGCGAGTTTAGAAGAACTTGCTCTTGACTGCTCACATTGGAGGTATTGTGTAAATCGTCGTCTACAAGTTGTGAGGAGTAGATACAGCTCTTGGCTGATAAACGAAGATGACGCCGCCGACGTGCAACTGATACCCATCGATCATGTTCTCACTATCTTTGCAAGCGTTGTATGGAGAGATTGTTCCTCAAGAAATCGGATAGCTTAGTCATTCGAAAATCTGTGGAACATGAAAACTTCATGCGATTGTGATGTATATCCATGGTCAACATCAACCGAAGATGGCCAACGACAACAATAAATGTAAACTAATGAACTACGAAAGATTTTACACCATGATTTTTGGCGAACTTTTAAAAACTTATGAAAATGTATGTGGCAAATCTGTTGGGAATTACAATCCAATAAATGAATAATCAAATCTGAATCGAAATAAATCACATTGAAAATAGATGCCATCGATCTAGATTGATAAGAAAGAAAAACAGGCGATAATCAATCTATCTATCTACAAATCTGGATATCATGCTAAACTAATTTTATTGTTTTTTGAGATCAACACGTATTAAATATTGTACAAGTTTCCATTATGTTCGATTACAAGGATTTTTGAAAATTCAAAGTTTCGAAACGTTGATAATTTGGCTAGATTTTGATTTATGTATAACTTCAGAATGCAAATCTAGTTGATAGTCTCTTGATAGTTGCGTATTTTCAATCAATATTTAGTCCAATATGCGGGTGTCGTTTACTAAAACACACGGTCAGTTAATATGTGGGTCGCCTGAATGTGCGAAAAGCAGGTCTACGACAAACGATTGGAGCTCAAGTTTGAGTGATAACGATTCTTGAATAAATTTATGAAATCTATTGAATCTTTACCAAGTGAATTATTTTCTAAACTATTTCAAATTGACAGATGTCTCACTGAAACTAAAGGTCAATACGCTTTGAACAGGAAACCGAAATTCCGACAGATTCGAACTTATATATCATCAATGCACGTTATAGATATTATATATTATATATATATATATATATACTATATATAATATATATATATATATATCTATATATATATATAATATATCTATATATATAATGCTCATTTTAACCGTGTACCAAAGCTCAAAAATCAGGCATGCATACTGTAATTACGTTAGAGATTTGAATTAGTTTTAAAGGCTATTAATTTCATTGCGTTGTTACTACTTTTTCGTTTTTGACAGCAAACAATGGCTGGAGTAATATAATAATGTGGTACATGACAAATCATATGGATTCAAAACAAACCTAGCCACATAAAAAAATTTTTTGTTAAAATTAAATGTTATACTTGCTTCACAAAAATCAATTACAACATAAATAAATAATAGTCCAAGTTACGTGGAAGTAGTGAACGGAGAAAAATGCTGTGCTTTCAAATTGATTTGGTTTGCAAGATTGAAGTTTTCAAAGTTCAACCCCAACTCGAACTGAACCTTGATCGTAATGCACTATTAGTTTCTCACGGCATGCATTCGAAGTGTTTGTGTACACGAATTAATCAATAGGAATAAATACAGGTGAACTAAATATCGGCTACTCCAATTTTCAAATGGTTATCAAAATTTTGACCAATATTTAGCTAATGAGTTCAAACAGATTATTATTTTTTACTGACACATCAATAGTCTACGAGGAACGACTCTTAATATCGGATACCTAATATACTATGGTGCAAAGTTTATGAGAATGTGTTGATTTTAAATGCATTGTACAGATTATGTAGACTCAAAAGTAAATTGTATTCACAAGAGAATTTTGTAAAGAACTTCAAGATTTCCATAGAGTTTGGATAAGAACCAATCATAATAAGTGCCTGTAAGACAAACTATTATTTCTGATACAATGAACAAAATGTTGTTTATTGAAATCAAAGTAGAATCTCTTGAGGAAATAAAATGTTGAGAAATATATGTCATTTCTGATCCTGATCGTGTAGTCCGTGCGCGCACATCATACACGGAACCGGCCATAGGTCTTGTGATAGAAATGCGTGCAAATACAGATGAGTTGTCAGGATCCGCAGGCCCCGAAGCAGTTGCACACAAGCGTAAACCCTATTCACCATTCCTCCGCTGTTTTAACGCATGCGGATCCTAACCGTAAGGTGACCATCAGAGAATCACAAATAGCACGAAACCGGCCGTTGATGCGTGTTTGATGGAAATGAATGTAAATGAGTATTTTTATTTAAAACCCCGTGTGAAACCCCATTCGCATATGTGTGAGCACATGTGATTGAGCATATTGGTAGTTCCAACTTGATCCAATATTGGCATACACACTCTAACCTTGTTCACAGATAATTTGCCATTTTTCGTGGACACAATTTGACCAGAACAATGAAATTATTGTTAGTGATAGACTAATCAGTTATCGCTGTGAGATGTTATTGAGAAAATAAACAAATAATGTATGATGATTACAGAAGAATACACTTATCAACCTGAACGGTGGTTATTATGACAATGCAAAAGTAAACGTAAAAATAATGGTTCAGTAAAACCATACACTAATTGGAGAGAATTTCAAGTTGAAAACAAAATCTGTTCTGTTTTTATCGATTTTTTGTCGTAACGATGTTGTGAAACGATATTTTGTTGATCCATTGGAGTAAGCACACCCGTTGTATTATCCAGAATGAGGAACAATGGAATATTCTAAAAGTGTAAAGTGAAATTCTGAAGGTTGGAACGGACCAAACAACGTATTACAAAAATATTTCTGGCTGCGTAGATTCGAAATGTAGTCTTTTTTATGTAAATATCTTAGTAGATCTTGATTATATGAATTATAAATGTTTATTGCAATAACATTCATTTATGTGTATCAATTTATGAGAGGAAATCATATGAATTGATAAAAATATGGACGCTCACGTTTACCGACTGAAATCAGATTGCTGTTTTTAGACCTATGGAAAAAACCTTGCCAACTATGCCAACCATTTTGTTAAAGGATGATATAATTTCTTGCATTTGATTTCCTTAGTTATCAAGAAACTTGGGCCCATTTTAACTGGTAACAGTGTGAATTCGCCAACTAGGCAGCTGTTGTAAGCTTGCAATCGATTCTTCTCAACTATTCCGTTACCCGTTTTACTACTGTGTTTCGATATTTACGAGTGAGCACTTGTTAAATTGCAAAATATCGCTATCTTCCCGCATCAGGATCGCAAGTAACAATCGCCCTTAGAATCATATATATTGAGTAGCTCAAAGGCATCAAAAATCAACATCCACCCCTATTTTTAATCATTTGTATTGTATTGTGTTATTTAATTTTCTGATTATTATTTTTTTGTTTAACGATATTAAATACTTCTATCAAGTTTCAAATGATACGGAATTAAACCATTTCTGTCATGAAGCTGCGTGTGATAGGTGGTGTAGAGCATGTAAAATTATGTTTATATAAATTTAAATTCGAGAACAGAATCTCGGAATCACATTGAGAAAACTGGAAGTTGGCAGAATCGGTCGTTGAAAAACGGTATTCAAAATTTAGGCGAACAGCCGTCTCAATAATTTGTTATTTCACTTACTCACTGTTTTGCAAGTAATGCATGTTCAAACAATTATTACGCAGGTCTAATACAATTTCTCCGTTATCTTGGTTGATTAAATTGCTTCGTAATTTTATTTTGATTCTTCTAAATTTACAGAATCGCATGACAGAATCGTTGAATCTGTTCGATTCAATTTGTAATAACAGCTGGTTCCGTGAAACAAGCATTCTTTTATTTCTAAATAAGCGTGATCTATTCATGGAAAAAATTTCTCGTTCGCCATTGAACAAGTGTTTTCCTGAATATGTCGGTAAGTTAAATTATTCAAAAAATATGTTCATCATTATTTTGCTTCCAGAAGTTTTATATTTTAATTAGCATTTCAAATTAATCCCGATATCGTTTTTCTTATTTGTAATCATTCTGAATTTATCAACACGTTAGTAGCAAAAGTTGAGGGGCGTTTTGGCCATGACTGTGTGACTAATTTAACTAGGGATTTGTTTAAACATACTGGAATAAGAGAAGTTACGTAGGGCGCTAACAACAAGCTAAGGTATTGCCACTGACTGGTGAATGCACTCATGTGTTTCATGAACAGACAGTGCTGTTTAACCGGGTACCACAGTGCTAGGAATAATGTGGGACATTGTAATGAATTACATCTTGCCCAATGATACGCTTCGGAGCATATTCCACAGAAAAGCATAAAACTTCAAACCACTGTTTGATAAGGATGACACAACCATTCTGATTACTCACGAAGAGGAAGACGAAAGCTTACTTAGTGGTTCAGTTTTGCATATGACTTGTGTAACATGATTGTTAAAGTTGGACGGAATGAAAGTGGTGCTGCTTATTTTTTGTTCTACATCAAACCCTCTCGAACAGTTTGGCAATGACTCGTATTCTGACATTAAATTTGCCCCATACCACTGCACCTTTGTTTTCGGCACACTTTAAAATACCGTTGTCAGATTATCCACTTAGCCGAAGCAGTAATGAACCTCAGCTAATTACTAATTTGCGCTGCGTTTTAAGCAAGCTGCTTTGCATAACAAAATCAACGTAACACAGAAGATACAGGATTAAAGCTTCAAGGATATACAGCGACAAAAACTTTTAGTCTTACGATTACCATGGCTTATAAAATGTTTGCCCATGAAAAAATTCTTCATAATCTTTATTATTGTGCTAAATAGTTACCACGAGTTAAGACTGTTCATCATAAGACGAGCATTAGCCACCTAACGAGATCTAAGTATCTAACACACCATCAGAAAAGACTTGAAGGACTAAACATTTTGCCTCCCAAGGCATAGTTTTTAACAGGAATCAGATCATTTTCATTTTATGTTGTAATGGGAATGGAGAAATAACTTTCACTATTCGCTTATTGAGTCACAAACTAGAGTAGTTTATTAGAACATCAAGAACAAGAAATGAGCAATAACATTCCATGTGTACCGGCTGTAATTAAATGAAAGCTGGGCTTTTTGTGCCCCACGTTTGTGCGAACTTCCAATTAGACAAGATAAGCATTTTCCACATTGTCTACTGGTGTGAAAACGGGATGACCTTTCAAAATGCAGCTGCTTTGTGGAATTCTACGAGATGCTGTATTCACTGCCCACTGTGTATCTTTCCACAATGCAGTACATGACAATGATAAAAATTGGGGACTACTTTTTGCAGCACTGCATCATTCTAAACTAGAGTACAATGGGTTTCTCAGTTTTCTGATGAGAAAAATCCGGTAGGATGAATGATGTACATCTTATGAAGAACTCGATAAAATCACATCAATTTCAAAATTCTTCCCTTCTGGTGCACTAGAAAGCATTCTGGTTGGCTGGGGTTACTTTTTCTCCGCTTAATCACTAAATATTTTTCGCTCGATTGGCTTCGCAACCTTATTCACATCTCTGTTCACCAATGTCGAGCTTTCCTTGATCATCCCTGTATGTTTCAATATGCTGCCTCAGTTCATTCATATTGTACGTTTATCTTGCGGGTAATTGCTTCTGCTCTATCCTATTATCTTCTAGAACTTGGGTGCAACATATTTTAAATCTTGTTCTCATTCTTTCTCATTCTGTTATCTATACAACTAAGTCGTTTTGAACAAAATCATGTTATAAACTGAAAGGTTGAACCCCATGTGCCCCCACTGTCTCAAAATCTGAATATGAAGAATTCATGCACGTTCAAAGGAAAATCACATGGGGAACGTAATATTACTCCCACACTTCTGCCACTAACAGGATTTAGAGCACCTTGCTTTGACGGTCAGTACAATTCCTAATCATTCAATGCTGTGGCAGTTGCAAAAAATTTCGATATTTTCTACCCCGCGAAATCCAAGCAACATTTATATATTTTTGTTGTCGAAAGGTATGTCACAATCGGATTAAAAGGAAGACATAGACTTTTCTCCTTTCTCATTGCAATTACCAACACTGTGTCAAGTTAGATACGTGCAATGAGTTCTCGCTGCGCGTTCTCACTAAAAACCGCAATTTATTTTGACTAAAATAACATTCTTCTTCGGATTTAAATTTCAGTAGAACAAATATTTGAAAGAATTTGAATGCAAACGTTTTCCTAAACATTAGCTATATCACTGCGTGTAATGCATTTAATGAGTTGATTTTGAGGTATTTAGCGTTAAAATTTACTTTCACTTGACATTGCGACTGCATTCAATGCTTTCACCATCGCGACAAATTCGGCGCGGTTGAATTCACGATCTGAGTAGGCGGTAGTTTCACTTCATAAAAACCTGACCTAACTGCTTTCAGTGCATTGGGTCATCTATGGTCCAAGTGCTGTCCGTTTTTAGCTACTGTCGCTAAGTTGACAATCATATGAAGCGTTCTGGTGTTTGCGATTCTTATTCTTAACTTTGCATGGGATAAAAGGCGATTTAAATCTTCAGGTTTCTAGCAAGGTTTTTATTAAAGAATAGATTTACCATTCTTACACTCAAACATTTTCATATCTCATCATGGATTACGAAAATTGTTTTCGGTTTTGTGTAATAGTCTTATAGAAAGTCAGAAAATCACGTATATTTATCATCCTATTCTACATTAATTTGTTTGTCTCCATCAGTATATATTGACCATGGATGGACATCGCAAACGCTTGGTTATCACACGCCACACCATTTCGCGGTAATATGCGATGATATTATCCCTTACACATAGTTCCCAGTTTTAGGCAGTAACCGATCAATAAGACATTTTGCACACAGTTTGTGTGATCTCCATTTATCAACTTAAATCAGCCCCCAAACTTCCTCCGCTTGAGGATGATGCTTTACATTTCGAGTCAAATTAAGCTTTCGAATGCAAGTTCCATTCTGCAGGAAGAGCAAAATTCCAGAGCTTTCATCTATTTTATTTTGATTTTGTGCAGAATATTTGGCATCTCTAAAGTTCGACTTCTAGTCATCAAGTAATATCATAAACCATTCTGATCTAGGGGCAGGATACTTAACTTATTTCAAATTTTGAACATTTTAGATTGCTAGATAGTTTGGTGGTAAAAATATAGGATAAGGTAAAAACATTTTTCAATTTCGTGGCCACACGCATTGAATAAGAACAAGCCATAATATGTGATACAAACCGTGTGCAAAAGAGATATGAAAGTTCATGACACTAATCTACGAGTTGGGTAGAACTTGCACTTGACCGTTTAGTTCGGAGTCACTGTGTAAAGCATTGTCTACAAATTGGAGAATAGCAGATACATGCTGCATTTGGCTGCTGTGCGTAGATCACGGCGTCAGCGTTCAGATGCGCCGGTCATGCGAGTACTCCCAATCGCTGTGTCCGTTGCGGGAGAGATTGATCCTTCCTAATCGGATTGCTTAGTCATTTTGAACGCTATGGTGTATGAAACTTTCATACGTTTGCGAATTTTATTCATGGTCGACATCGAAGGGTGAGAACAGCAACTTATATCAGAGGGTGTCACACAGCTGCAGGTCACGGGAACTCGTAATATCTATCGTTTTTAGTGTTCTTTAGGTAATTTTCCCGTTAATCCTGTTTATATAAAGATTCATCATTAGGTATAACCAAGATAAGACAAAATAGGTTTTAGTGAGCTTTTATATTATGAATAGATTGTAAACAGCGTTTGACGTTTAAGCCACTGTCCATCAGATTTAGTACCACGTTGTCCGAATTAGTCTAAAAGCTACAGGGAAGTGGACGCGTGGGCTATTTGTGATTCTGGTTGGATAACCAGATTGTTTATTGCACGAATCCTAACTACTCATAGGATTAAAATACACATTCGTTTCCTTTACTGGATAGTTTATATCAAATGAATTTTCCCAGAAAGTTGCATCTACGACTCAAACCCCCATATACACCCGAGAAAAACAAAAAGCACAGCAAATGGTTCTTATGAGATCGACAGAAATATCACACTGCCAGAAACCAGAAAATTCTGGAATGCAGCATTGAGTTCAATTATATCACACGCATCGGTTCTCGTGATCAGATTACAAAAAACAAACATTTGAAACAATTGAGAGTCTTTTGGATTATTCTTTTATTACCATCAACTTTTCAGGGTAATAATTTTAGAGGAATGTAAAGAGTGACAGCGTTTCGAATTTAGCATCCAATGCCAAAACGCAAATAACAAATCAGCACTTAGATTAGTTTTAAGTTGTCTTTGACTAATAATCGTATTCATTTAATGAACACGTTTTGTATGTTAAATTAAATACACATTTAAAATCGATTACCTGTATTGTGTATTATTGTTAATCTATTTCTTATACGGTGTATTTACGAAAAAATGTAACCATTTTTAAAGAAAATATATAACTTGGATTTGTTTTACATTGAAGCAGCTGGTTTAAAATGTTAAGTGAATGAAACCATCACGGCCATGAAAAATCCCATACGTAAGTGATGGGGATGTGAGCACCACAATACACAAATCAAATATCATTTTGATTTTTAGGTCATGGTAGTTCTCCGAGCTGATATGGTTGATTGCGGACGTATTGTCACCATCATTGACATATTGACATCATCTTCTTTCGAAACAACTTGGCGACGGGCATCAATTCAATTTAGCTGCTGCGTTGCGACCTCATCTACTGTGATTGGCTATTATTCTTGGTACGTAGATTCTATGAACACAAACTGGCTACAAAACAAGATGATCATGCATCAATAATATCTTTGAACATGGACCAAGAAGGACACGAATTCAATTGGGATAGAACGGAAATAATTGCCAAATGCAGAACTCGTCACATTCGAGAGTTTCATAGTCAATCTATGAGCACGTTTAATTAGAGGTGATCTACGGACCAATGAGAACACGCCATCAACGAGGACATACAAGAATACTGACTAATCATATTAGACGAGGTAACAACGAAGCAGATAAATTCGAATGAGACCCATCACCAAGTTGCTTCGAAAGAACTTCCGCTGATTATGTCAGTTAGTTTGGTGACGTCCGTAATCAACCATACGAGCTCGGAGAAAAACCAGGACGTACAATCCCATACCTGAGCTACAAATATTAAATATCATTTTTATTTTTTGATGAACAAGTTTAAAACCTTGTTCACAAAATCAAATTGTATCCGCGAAGCTCTCGATTAATTACATTATACGTCTTCAAATTAACAACTTCAAACATTGTTCACTAGTTCAATCAATCCAATCGTATCTTGTCCACCAAGATTTAAGCTTTGTCTTCTGGTTATTAGCTGTTTTTAGGCCCACACCCCGACAGCACTCTCTTTAACTGGCCATTATAAAATACATACCTAATGTTAAAATGTTTGGAGGTAGGTAATTGGTGCGACATATCCAGTATATAACCACATCAAATTTTTTCTATTTTATACGCTATGGAATCCTAATTTTAGAATTGTCCACTCAGACGTACATACCTCAACTATGAACGGATACAAGTTCAAAGATTGTGTCTCATTTATTCATAGTTCCATGCTTCACCACAAACGATTTCATTGTCTTCACCTGCCGAGTACATTAAGCTAACTAATATGGGTTGTATGTACATGGGATCGGAGTATTTAGCCCGTATACTTAATCGATTAGCCTCACACAAATGTTCGATAACAATACAGTTTTCAGATTACCACTATTATACCAAAAATACTTGATACTCTTCGGTTATTTGCACAATCATTTTCGTGAATCCCGTATAAGGTCATTTTGATACTTGACATAAGAAATTATACACTCTGAACTGCAAATAATACCGGATATCTCTAGCTCGACAAGAAAACCAAAATGTATACTTTTCATCTAAACGAAATAATTAAGGTTTGAATGAATGAATGAACGGGTTTCGGGAGTTAAATTAATAGAATGATGCCCTTGCAAACCTCATTATTATCCTTTGGACGTAGACACAGCGCTTAAGCTCATTTACCAAATATCAGCAATGCAACGAGACTCAACTATTATACTTCATTATATATTTATATCGTTTATTTTATAGAAACAACCGATCTTTTGTACAATTTTTTAAATCGTATCTCGCATGCATTTGTACCGTTTTAGTTATTGTCTCAACCTCCCCAAAACCTGTTAAGGCATCAAAAGTAACACTGGTTTTAATAGCTTTAGTTCAAGTCAAGGAAATGTTGAAGTAAATTGATAGATGAATCACAACGGGAAGGTTCTTCGCAGCAAACAAAATTCTACCCCCGCATGTTGGCACGGTTATCATATATCTTTCGACGGCCCTCCAACTATCATAGCATTGAATAAAGATGACCCGGGTGGATCTGTATAGTACATCAACACAAATATCGCGACAACTTTTCCTCGTTCTCGTCACGTGTTGCACATTCATTGTAACAGTGAAGAGACGGTAGACTATAAAGAAACTTGTGGTGCACCTTGTCATACATTTTGTATAATCTAACCTTGCCCCGTTACCTCGGCGTACAATGAAAATTAGCGTGTTTTATTAAATGCATGGCGTCTGCAAGAAACTGATTATTTCGAGGCTTTCATAATCGCGTTGTCTGTAACTTTCTTTGTAAACAGTATCCAACGATGTATTGGAGCTTGTAGATATGAGCATAAAATAAAATCAACACCAATCGTTAGTTAACATTTTACACTCTCCATTTTCCAGGTTCGAATACCTATGAAGAAGCGAGCATTTATATTCAACACAAATTTGAATCGCTGAATCGGAACCAGAGCAAAAAAGAAATCTACACGCATTTCACTTGTGCCATGGACACGCGACAAATGCAGTTTGTATTTGACTCTGTCACCGATGTGATTATCAAGGATAACTTGCGCCGAAGCGGGTGGTTGTGATCCAAATATCATTTGGCACTGAGACGTGTTGAATCAAAGTAATTCGAATCAATATTTTTATCTTTCCGATTGCAACCTGGGAAATGTTGTCTTATCAAATGATCTCGTACTTTTATAAACGCATCTTTTTGAATAAAAGGAAATGGTGAAAGCTTTGTTTTGTAAATTTGTGCGCTTTGGGTAACCATTGTCAAGAAATTAGATACATATTTTGCTTTTTAAAATATTCAGACCAATGAAAACACATGCACATCCAGAATTAACGAAACGAGGTTGATATATTAATATTACGCAAAACTGAATGTGTTGACGATGAGATAGTATAGGACAGTTAAAACTCTTCCCAGTCTGAACAAGAACGGTGCATTACGTATAGACTACATTGCGCAGAAAAAGATACAATGAATTGGTAGAATGCGTGCAACCACATTAGGTCACGGATATGGCGCAAACATTTTCACCGTTCACCACAATATTTATCGCGGAAAAGTATTTACTCGCCTCAATTAACATATGTTGTTGACCTAATACAAAAGAATTTTGAAGTGAATTTGACGATATTCATTTATACTGGATCATAACATTAATCTCCTCCCGAATCAGACTGTTTAGTCAGCTCGAAAAGCCGTAGAAAATGAAAATTCATGCGATCGTGATGTACATCCATGGTCGACATCGACCGAAGGAGGCCAACAACAACAACAAAAAAAATTAACCACGCGCTAAGCGCGTTATCAAAATGTTGACAGCCTACATAGTTGCAATAAATCTTACAATCGTTGGAAATAAGCTTTGTGATCCACAAAGCCTTACGCTGCTTGAAATATATGTACCATTAAAACCGAATACTGGGAACAGAAAACGGTATTAGTCAAAACCAGGAAAGTGATTAAGTAGAACGCCAAATCTAACTCTGATAGGTTGCATCGCTGAACAACCTACCCTTCCGATGTAAATATCTTAGTTTGATCACGCACGCAAACATTTTTTAACCGCTCACTATTCTACGGTTTTGGCTATCATTGCAAAGATCGCAACAAACTACGCATTTTCATAATTGATTCATTGTTCTATCTTGTGTGGTTATCGCGTTATCGTGGATTATTCGCTAAATGACGAAATAATGAGTCCCAAATCAGCCACAACGACCAAGTAGACCAAACGCCAATCACTCAGCTGAACAGTCGAAGGTATTTTTATTCTGTACGTGTATGGTTTACTTGGAACTCCCTCCCCCGTAACGTTGCACATTCACCCAACTTGGATATATTCAAATCGAACTTGGACAACTTTATGTCGACCAATCCAAACATTGAAACAATATATTCTGCATCATAAAGCTTTGAACCAATGCATCCAAGTAAACTATACTTATTTACCCTATCAAACCGGTTGAAAACAATTTCTGCTCTATGTATTTTTACGTGATTCCTGAACTAATCAGTAGGCAAACAAACCCCGTTTTACTACCTATGTTATTTGTAATTCGCATATTATTCTGTGGTTTTTGTAAAGCTATGTGCTTTTTAGACCATTAAATTGAATTGAATTGAATTCAGGCTACGAATATGTGTGACCTCATCACGACAAAATATCTATCGATCAATCTATCACAGCGAGGATTGTTCACCCAACAGCGACATGGAGCAAACTTGACCTCTGTGCGAAGGGCCTGGATAATCCGAAAGCAACAATGGTCAAGACCAGTTAGTTTTAAAGTCATGCAAGCTAGTGGAGTGATCAACGGTAGAAAGTAAACTGTTCTAAGTAAAACAGATACGGACATAAGTAATGTGTTGCTCACATCCCCATCTACGGACATAATAAAAATACCTTATAAAGTTAAGGCGGGAATGGGGTACCACCAGCACATATTCATGGGTCCGATAATTTCTCGTATCCCTTCGCGTGAATAAATCCTGTAAGGGATGATTTGGGGTATGGAATATTTTGTAAATTAGGATAAGGTCTCCTCTGATTCGTCGATAGGGAAAGATGAACAGATTCATTTGAGGTATCCTTTCTTTATAAGGCTTGTTTCGGATGCTGATAAATAGTTTTGTTGCGCCGTGATAGATTCGCTGCATAAGTTCAACATCCTTCTTAAGCCACGGAAACCATAGCTGCACACCATATTTCGTGACTGGTCTGAAGAATGTATTCATGATCCTTGGGAATATCTTGGCAGAAAATTTCCCAAATACCCGTTTGAGTAGATTTAGGGCACGTGTTGCTTTTTTAAAGGCACTATTAATTTGAAGTGATGTTTTAAACTGCAGCATATCCAGACACCCAAATCTTTTTCTTCACTGCAATTTTCAAGGAAATGCGAACCTATATGATATGTGAAGTCTACTCGATTCCCCACATTCATGATCCTGCATTTGTTGAAGTTAAACGGCAGTTTGTTCTTCAACGAACAACTGTGAAGCGTATCAAGATCTTTTTATAATAGAAGACAGTTTTCTGGGCTACGAATGCAACGCCATATCTTTATGTCGTTCGCGAATATCCAAATGCTGCATCAAACAATTTCCGGTACTTCATTGACATAAACCAGAAAGAGGATCGGACCATGGACTGAACTTTGGGGAACTACGCTAGTTGCAGCGATTGGTTTTGATAATACACCGTCAACACTTACCTCGGTAATGTGATTTCTTAGTTAATCATCTAACAAATTCAACAACTTTCTAGTGATAACAAGCCTTTCAAAATTCTGCAGTAGTAGGGAGCGATATCCACCTTTTTAAATAGGAGAAATTTTTCCGCTATAGCAATCTATAGGAATCACTCCATTTGCTAGTGTTTGTATGAACATGTATGTGAGTGGCTTGTTGAGCAAATTTTCACATTGCTTCAATATTAGCGGGGTTATTCTGTCAGCCCCAGAAGACATTCCGGTTTTAAGATTAAATAAGGCTTGAAGAACGCGTTTCGACGTTACACTTATTTCACTCGTGGCAACCGTGGTTGAAATGATTTTACTTGGGATGTAAATTGCCTTTCCTCTCGGGCTGAATACAGATGAATGAAACGTGGCTAAAGCTTCAGCAGTTTGTAATGCGGTTGTTGTTGGTCAAGCTAACGTGTTCACAGACGTTACTCCAGGTTTCACCTTAGCTTGATCGTTAACCATACGTTAAAGTATTTTGGGGTTGAGCTCCATCATGCTTGATATCTCTTTTTGGAAGTTCAACTTGTCTTGGAAGAAAAACTTGTTTGCTTTGTTCCGCAGTAAACGCGATGCGTCCCAGGTCTCTGATGATGGGTTTTGCAGATGGTGTCGCCAAGCAATGTTTCGTACCGTTAACCATTTACGAGTTCGGCTTCTTAATTTAAATTCAAAGATTATTCTTGAGTTCCTGAGGACAAATACAGAGCTCACTTACTAAATATTACGTAGCATTTAAGAAATATTACGTTGCACAGACTATTTTATCCACGGGTAAACAAATCGCCTCTGTAATGGTTGATTTTTCAGAGATTTTGAAATGACGTCATTAAACTGCATATTTTTTATAAACTGAAGCAAATCAGAGTGGTTTGTAATATTCTGGAATGATGATGAACAGAAATGAATTGTACTGGATATGTTTATTTTACGATAATGATAGCTAAATTATTAATCAATCTAACCAATTGGGTTAAGAATCGCTAATATCATTAACTTGATGTACGTCTAGGAATTCGAAGAATAGAACTTTTGTACCGAAAATGTTCTTGTATTCGTACAGTTAATTAACTTGCTTTTCAAAAACAGAAAAGTGATTCAGCACGCGCTAGAAGAAATTTGTCTGTAGCTTATCACATTTATAACGGAAATTATTGTAAAACATTGCGAAGGTTTAAACAGCTTCGAATATTTGTAGTAGTGATTTGGAGCGAATAGAAATAAGGGAGCCTCGTACGCTAATTGAACGCGGATTATTGGTCGCATGCTTTCAGGACGGCCAAACGGCTTTGTAGATTATCGATTTCGAATCCTATTCGGATCAGCATGTCTGACTGAAAATGATAATATATGATAAATTTGGGAGATATAAAGTCAAAACATTTCATAGGATATTGAGTATTTAGTTCATACAAGTCAATATGCCACTTGAAGCTCAGCAGCGCAAGTAAGCGTTGGTTAATCAAATATAAATATTTGGATTAGGATTATGCATTGAATTCGATACAGATTCCGTTGGACGAATATCTTATTGCTCACAAAAAATGGGGCTTTTAAGTTCTGAGGCCATATTACTTAATTTACGCCACAAAATCCAAGAAATTAACCCTGATGGATAAGAATAGCAACTGCTTTATTGTATAATATAACATTCAGCGGTCGCCAAGTTTAATGCAACACAGCGCACTGGTTCTCTGATACGCTAAACGTTTCGAGGAAACTCTTGTTTATTCTTCGTTTTTTCAGTCGTAGTCTATAATCAAATGGTTTCTTCACTTGCACACCTATCTTTAAAAATGCATTAGAACATAAAGTAACACAGCGATTTTTCTATTATATAACTAGCCACTACACGAGCGTCGCTTATAGACTACGAACTACAGAATGTAGTGTGATATTGAAATGTAGACTAAACTTTTGTAGATTGGTGATGAAATCATTATGAGGCTCGAAAGCCTAATCCAACGTCAACATACTCATCGTGAGCTTACCAGTTCCTCTGATCGACCTCGTGATCTTGTCAAATGTCCAGCATACAATTCTCTCTCGATGCGATTTTTCTCATGTCTCAATTCGGCCAGCGAATATTCCAGTTGAGAGATTTCGTTCCTCGGTCGTCTGACAGAATCGTATTTGAATGGATTCGGTCCCTTTGAATGAGAAATACCGCAATGTCTCCTCCGCGATGCTTTATACGTGCGCCAATATTCACGCTCCGGACTCCGTAACCTGTATTCATGTCGTCTACCGAGGCTCGTTTTTGGTCTAGGCGGAAGTGGATTGTAGTAAATCTCGTAATCTCGAGGGGGAGGACCGTGCATGGCTGACGCTGGTCTCGGTCGCATTCTTGGCCGTCGATAGGAATCGGCACGGTTGTCCAGACTACAGAAGTGTGGTGCTTCATTGGCTATTGTAAAAAATCCGGTTGCATTAAATTTAAAATTGAACATTTTCTGAAAAATTTGATAATAATATAAACTAAAAGACATATTAGCTTATCCGATTAGGCAAACCAACTGAGAAGACGTATTGGCATCTCTCACATTCAACGGTTTACGCCTGGCTTAAACGTAGGATGTATTATGTTTGAAGTGTTATTTAAACAAGAATCATTCCAAACTAAGCTTTCTCAAAACGGGTTTATATCTTAAAATAAATATATCTAAACTGGTTACTCCAGTTCAGATAACGTATATTCTTTTTAATTTAATGTAACTCTGTGGCGCTCACATCCCCATCAGGTACACACCAACATCGCTTCCAGCTCCGTTGCCATCATCAACTGGAGACAGTAAGATCAGGTTCAGTGAGCCTCGAAACAGGGGTAAGGCGGTAAACAAAGGTATACTTTTATACCACTTTTAAAAATGGTTCTTACAGAAAACCACGATGTTCAAATACAGAAACACAAATTGATTATTGGTCAAGCACTCGAGGCGCTTTTTAACGACCAAAATATTGTGGTGTGTATGTGATGGGGATGTGAGCGCTACAACATATTTGTCGTTTGTAAGCGCCTCGATTGCTTGGTCACGAATCACCTTGAGATTCTGAATTTGAACACCAAGGTTATTTGTAAAATCCCTATTTAACACTGGCATAAATGTATACCTTGTTATGTTACTCTATTTATCACAATTCAATTTATTCACGGCCATACAAACTTGTGTATATAATTAAATAAATGGATATTTCTCAGTTAATAATAATGAACAGCTCGAAGTTTCTCACCAACTCGTTCATGATGTCGGTGCGTATACTGTTTCCTGTACGTGTGCATGCGTGAATCGCTCAAATGACAGTAGTATTTGTAATTTGTACCGTTGGCTACATCTCCATTAGCAAGAATCCGGCTAATCGGTTTCCGGCAATATTCATCTGATGAGTATAGAGGTTCGTCACCTCGAAATGTTTCATCTGTGGCATAATCCGGTTGGCCAGAGTCTTGGCCAGCAAAGCGTTCTGATTCTGGGGATTTCAAACCGAATTTCGTTCGATCCCGTTCAACGGGTACCACTGTCACGGGCTGTGCACCAACTTTCTTTTGCTCTTCTTCATTCTGTTTTTCGCTTTTGACTGCTTGTGAGGTAGTTGGTGTGATATCATTTTCCGTTGCATCAGGCTGATTGGTGATCGTATCATCATCTTGCCCGGATTTTGGGGGAACCAATTCCTCTGGAAGCTGACCATAGCGCGTTAAGGTTGGCCTGAAATTTTGAGATCAGTTTTGATGTTGGAATTTAGAATAACTATATACAATCTTCATAAATGTTTGCTTCGCATAATTGATTCTAATCATCAGCATCAGCAAGCATATTTGAATGAAGGAAGCTAGATCACATAACGTATGCTGTCCGTTTGTATACAGAAAGGTATTTATCGTATAGATAGCGTCAAGCACATTGGTGAAGAATGAAAAATAAGCGCTCGCGGATGATTAGCAAATCAGAATTTGCTAAATCACAACAACGAGAATCGTCAATAAGTAAGACGATAGCAATTGCGGAACCATGAATTTTCGGGATTTCACAAAATGGCATGAGAACGTTTCAAGTGATAAGCTGTTTGGAAATTGAAGCCGACGGAGATAATCATCATCAACTGTTGATGAATCGCGATTTGTCATGATCGATCAAACATACCAAATGTGGCGAGGGTAAGTATAGCGACAGTTAAGCCTAAATCGTCCGGCAAATCAGATCGAAGTGACGACCGCAACAGACATGCTGAGGACATGTACTATGATTACGAGCTTGGCGTGTAAACTTGTGACTTGCCCAGAATATTTTGGGACTGGTTAACTATTGGATTACCGTCAATATGTCACTCATGACGTGACCTTATTAGCATTAGATCGGGTGTCGCTAAGGTGTGAGTTGAGAACTTGTCAAACCTTCTGACACTTTCTTCAACGATATGCCTGCTTTTAACGTACATTTAATTGTAAAAAATGATTTGAACATATTTACTGGAGTCTTATAAAAACGTTCTGATTATTTAATAGCTGAGAAGTTCCATACGAATTAGGGAACTCACGAGCTCGCTGTTGGGAACGAGCTAAAATAAAAAACGAGAACACTAAAACTAAAATGTTATGGGGAATTTAGCAAATGGATTACGGTGTACAATTTATGATTATTTGTGTTGATTAGCTTTGAAACTGAATGTACAACTATAAAATGTTACCCCCGAAGGGACGCGGAGTAACAACTAACCACACCCAAGACATTTTACATGGTGTACTGACTTTGATCTTCAATAAAGCACATTTAATTTACTACCCACCCGAGCCCTTGTGTAACTAGATGGCAAGCATTTATGTCGCAGCAATTGCTATGACAAATTCATAAAGTAATTGTGATGTAATTTGTTAGACGAATATCGATAATAAACAAATGATACATCTTTGCCATTTAAATGAAGTCACCATGGTGTTTGCAATTTAATAATTATTATTGTAAATGTAACTTGTTTCAATGCATGAAACATTAATTTCTAGACTATCTAACACGTGATCGAAAGGTTCGAATTGGGACCGTTTAACGATATCCTAATCAATCGATTCCTGTTTTAAATAGTATTTTTGCTGAAAATATATTCTTGTCCTGAATTAGAAGGCACGATTGATGTGTTAATTACAACGTATAGCATAGTATGGTATCAATCATGTAATGTGAACGAGAATTATAATTTAAAACATCATCCTATTAGGAAAATATTTAGGATTTTAAATCTCACCCTCTCATATGTTTTTTCGTTTCTCTCTCTTGTACTCTGCAAGAGTGAACAGCATAAACGCAATCAATTAAAAGAATCCTGCAAGATTCACTAGTAAATATCGTCCTAAATCACCGAAAATATTTCGAAAAGTAATTTTGCGGATGTTTAATGTGTTCTTATGACTAGCCCAAACAGGACAATGGATAATTGATCTTCAGAACATTTTGCTAATCATTTATCGATGCTAAATGTTCAAATTTCAAGAAAATATTCTCACTTGATTTCGTGTGTGTTATAACAATACTGTCAATAATGACGAGTAAAATATCAATCAAATGTATTCGAGAATGTTTCTGGTTATTTGGATGGCAGAATTTTCATTCTGTGGTTGATTAGTTATTTTTTAAGAGTTTTCACAACATTCGATAAACGTATATGCAGATAAATGATTGAGAAACGCTTGACAATTACTACATTGGAAATGACCTGGTGAAAATTGTCAGTTCCACTAGGTTAAGTGTGATACACTGACTCTGCTGATTCGCTTCTGTGTTTGAGTATGGGTCATTTACCGCGAAACAGAATGTGGATAAAATTCTTGTGTAAATAGAACATTTTATTGCAATATGTATACTTTTCCTTACTATAGCTGAATAGAAAGTTTCCAATAAATCGGTTAGAGCTTCTGAAACAGAAGCTTCGTCAGAAGTACAGGTTTCAGACACCTGAAATCGGCAAGCGAGAGCAGATCAGTTGACACACTCCATGCATGATGTGTGATCCATTAATTACTTTGTTTGTGCAGGCGAGAACGATGTGTCGTAGAAAGCAACCCCGCAATTCCAATCTATATCAATCACTGATGCTGGATTTTGATCTAGCTGAACAAGTGCTGGACACAGGTCACAGCGTGGATCACGATAACGTGAAGGTCATAAGGCGAGGGTGTACATTATTTGTAACGACTACACAATGAATCGGTCGAAATAACAAAGACTGTTGCGAATGCTGTTAACAAGGACTTTGGAGTGAATATCTCCTAAACATGGCGGATACTGATTAACGTGTATGACCCATAATGTGCAAATGCATTGAGTAAGCAATCTCACCGATAAACGGACGTTTTTCGCACATGCACCCAGAAAGCAATTAAGAGATTACATAGCGTGTAGACCACAAGGAATAATGTGAATAACCCTTAATGTGTACATGGATTAAGCAAGCAGGATTATCAGTCTTCACACATTGATCGCACCTACACGCACAAAGAAATTAAGGGATTAACCAACATGCAGCGAGGTGTATCGAATTGATCTTGATCTTGGTAGTGGTAAATTATAACAATTTATCCATGTATCAGATTCGTACTGACACCGTTGGCCTAACGAAGATAGAGTCAAAAAGCGAAACATCACCAAAACTACGCTCCAACAGATTAATGACGTGTTATTTCAATGACTATGGATCGGTTTCTAATTTATTCAAATATCTTGTTACCGGTAAAATATTTATTCGAGGTCTTTATCGTGAAGAACACTATACTTTCATCATTAAGCCAGTCTTGACATTTACAAACATGCTTGTACAGTAATAAGTCGTGCAACCATATAAGAACCGGGCCTACTACAGTTTGTTAACATGACTCGGTAATGATAATGTGTTCATTAACTGGATTAAATAAGGGGTCGTTGCGGTAATTTCTGAAATTCCTGAAAGCACTCATTTTACACTGGTATACGATATAGAAAGCAGGGCTGAAGCCTGGGTAACCTCGCCTGGAATTCATTGTGCGACCAGCAGAAATTGCTCAAATAACAAATGTATCGATTTCAAAAATAATAAGCTACACCACAACACAGTCACACAAAACGACATATAACCATACTAAATCGAACTGGGACGTTTGATGACGATAATATTTGTATAAAATTACACTCGCTACCAGTGAAAGCATTTAAAATGGTTTTTCGTGAAATTCGGCATTTCATTTGTACGAGGGGTGCTTACTTGACCGAGTGACGTAAATAGCTGGACGATTTAGACCGCACACCTGCACGTTGCTCTAGTTGCTGTCTCTCGTATTCCAACTTGTCTAATCGTTGGAACAATTCAGCTCTTTCCGTAAACAAAGAGTTCATTTGTTGTTTCTTACGATTGTACGTCTGTCGAAGAACTTCATAATCACGAACCAATTTATTATGCTCCTCTTTGATTTCGGAGATATAACGCTGCGTATGTTTTTCCCGACTGTAGGCTTCATGGAGCTATAGTTACAAAACGTAACGGAAACTGTATTTCAGCACTAAAGAAATCTCTAAACGCAAGGCTCAAACATCATTCAGAAAATAAATCACGAACATCTACGTAAATCATTGCGATGTCATTATTTTTAATTATAATTCGATTTCAACATACCGGAAACCTTTAATTATAATTTAATTTCAATTGCCATACATACAGTGATTTTTATTGGAATGTATCTAAACCCTAAACTATTTGACATGTGTCACGATTGAGTCGAGTAGTTCAACAGCTCGGCGTTCATACTGATTTAGAGATAATGCATCACATGATTTGCTCAATTTTCGGTTAGTAATGAATGCTAACAATTCAGATGATCACATTGGTCATCAGTTCACTATGTTGAGAAATTAACGGCGAGCGCATTTTCGAATCGTGGTGATTCATTCTACACCTATTTGTAGGGTATCGTAGTTCTAACTTAGTGAACAACTGATGGGAAATTAATTAAATGAGTATTATGTTCGATGCAAGTGATATACTATAATAAGGGCGAAAATTAAACGTTGTCTTTAAAAATCTTCGACGTTTAACATTTGATCGTGTAAGTGCTAATGACACATGAATAACCAGCGTCGGGAGGCAATCGATTTCATGCCATGATTAAAGAGTTGTACAGTTGTCATTCTGTTCGAAAATTCATGTGCAACTTAAAGAGCAGGTAAAAGCTTTATTCCAAACTTTTCGAAAGTTCAGCTCTAGACCAGTGTTCAAAACCAAATACAAAGAATACTGTATATTGAAAAAAATATTAGCAGAAAATGTACAAACAATGCCAACGATATAATTTCCACCGTAATTGTTCAATAAGCAGTTCCGTTTGGAAAAGGTATTTTAAGCAAATCAGATACATGTTCTCCGATATGGAGACACTCTAGAAGGCAGAATTCTGTGTTTTGAACGAATTCTCAACCCGGCTATCATTATTCCCATTACCACCAACAACTTAAACATATAATTGTGAACAACCATAATCGCTGGATTGATTCATGGTGTAATGTACCTCATTTTGATCGATACTCATTCTATGTGTCCGAAAAACATTTGAAAATAAACATCAATGTATACCAAGGTACATACACGATCCACTAATTGCTCCCTGTCTTCCAAATCACGCGCCATTTTTTTATTAATCGACTTGAGATCACGAAGTTTTTCATGCATTGCCCGATTTGTATTCTCAATTTGTAGACTCTTGTTGACCATGTATTCGTATTGTTTCCGTAATGTGTGCAATTCGTCTGAGATCAATTCGGATACCCTGGAAAGGGAGCGAAACTCGGTTATCAAAGCGGATCAAAATATCCTCCGTTTTAATATTTTCTTTCATGTTACTTAAACAAGCATATTAATACATTAAAACGAAACGATTTATATAGATATATTAAGATTTACAACGAAGATGGATATTGCTGGAACCGATTTTTCAGCAACCATACTTTCTGTAAATTGGCGATAGTTGTCGTCGAACATTTAGGTGTTTGGAGCTCTTACGTTGCCGGAAAATGCGGCAATCTTCGCTGATGCATTTCACAGTGTTTTTAATCGTTGAAACCTTAAAACCTCGGTGATTTGTGGAACGACAGTGAATCAAAATTGATTGCAATTTTTTGACCGCAGCACTGTTTGAAAGGCGAACCTTCCATTAAGTGCATGCCACTATATTTCATTGGCATTCTTACTGCTATCTAATATGTGACAGTTCTCGTTCACAACCGGATAGTTGTGAGCAGCTTTAGGCCCTAGATTAGTTTTTTTGATTCAAGTTAAATGAATTCAAACCTATCGGTAGTCATGTAAGGAAGTTTGTACTGAAGCAGTCTGGTTAGTTTTTTGGTTACGGTTCGTTTCTGACACAATATTCGTCAGATTAAGGTTGACAGTCACATCAGCGTTCGGGGAAAAATTCCATTTACCTGGCCAATTCTATATTGTATGAAACGCACCGGCCTTTGTAGGTGCTGAGGACAGAGGAGATCAAGTTTAATTGAGCCGCTCATAAATAATGTAAAATCCCTTAATTGTTTTCCTTGTGTGCATGTATCAATAATGTCAGCTGACTGATTCGTCTGCACCTTATCCATGTGCATATTGTGGACTCATGCACATTACATTTCATCCACTGAAAATCCGTTTGACAGATTGTAGCGATGTCCACCCCACTCATATGGTTTGCAGCCTTTATTATCCCCACTGCACCAGCGTGAAGTTATTTCCAATAGTGTTTCGCCTCCGACTTATCTCTTCTGCACTATAGATTATGTCTGTAAATCTAGTCGACCAATTAACTTATGGAGTCCAATAATGAAATTTCTGCGTATTGTGATTTTGTAAGTATCTATCGTTCCCACTATTGGTTCAGAATTAACATTGCGAAAATCATTCAGATCCAGAGTTTTTAGGGGTTGAATTTCTGAGGGAACTTTGATCCATCGATTAAGTAGTGTTCAAACACTTTATTTCACAAACATTACTTTTCTCATTATTTTATTTAAATTTGAATAACTAGAGCAAAATATTCTGAATAGCAATATAGATAGACATGCCAAAAATCTCCAAGTAATAAAATTACAAAATCTCACTTCTTAGAATTTCGCAAATCAGATTCCAATGTGATTATGCGCCTTTGCATTGATTCCTTTGTGGCTTCTCTTTCTAATGTAGTTTGAGCACTTGGAGGTTCACTTGGAAATCCAGAGGGTTCCGAATATGAAACTGGTTCTGCAACACTAGGAATTGGCGGAGATACCATTGAACTAGGGTGACCCGCATCTTTCGACTTCTGATTTGCCACTCTGACCGAGACACCGATTTTAACCTCGGACTTCTCTGTTGGCCGCGAGGCAATTATGACACGATCTTTCGAAATCGGTATCTCGGTTTCGTTTATTTTTCGTACCGGGACCGTTTGCGTTTTCCAACTTGGTCCCTCGCCATAGCTGGTGCTCTCCGGTCGCGTCCATGTACTGGTGTCGAATTCCTTGAATTCTGGAAAATCGAAACCCGAAACATCGCTGGTTGGACCGTAAACCTTACTCCGAAAGGTGTGAGAATATTCTTTCACCTGAGCTTTGCTCGTTTTAACTTTAGTCCGTTTGCCATCTTCAACTTTTTCATATTCCTCGTGTGTTTTTGTCTCACTTCGTGTAGGGGTTTCCTCTGGAATGGTTGTATGGACATTTTCAGGGCCTAAAATTCCGAGGTTTTAATGGAATAATGAGCACTCAAGAATTTAAGACAGGAAGAATAAAACGAAACATTTCATGTACAAAAATACTGTCAAAATATTTTATTTGTGTTCATTGTATTTGCGTGAGCCTTTAGGAATGTGTTAGTTTCACTAGATCCAGGGTTTCTGAATATGGACAAACGTTAGTAACGTGATTCCATGATTGACTGTCAAAGTTCACTTTACATAATATGAAATGGCAGTTGAACCAACACAATCAATTGGTTGCTTCCGTTTACTCACAATATGCTTCTGAATAATAAGAGCAGAAAATTGTATAAAAAATGACACACGATTCGTAACAGAGCACGTTTATCGATTAGCCCCAATGAACCACCAGATGACCACATGGATGTACATAGTGCTAAACAAAGTTAATATGACGACGGATTTTTTAAATAAATATGCTAAATCTATCACGGATCCATTTGAATCAAATCAACAGCCAACCATTTTTAAAAGCCGCGCACCAATACCACAAAAATCCATATTCGGATGAAAACATTTCAATTTCGCTATGAAATAAAAATTCGAATCGCATTGATAATCAATCTTCCAGTCTATCTATCTATCTATCTATCTATCTATCTATCTATCTATCTATCTATCTATCTATCTATCTATCTATCTATCTATCTATCTATCTATCTATCTATCTATCTATCTCTATCTATCTATCTATCTACTCATCTATCTATCTATCTATCTATCTATTGATCTATCTATCTATCTATCTATCTATCTATCTATCTATCTATCTATCTATCTATCTATCGATCTATCTATCTCTTTATCTATCTATTTATCTATCTATCTATCTCTCTAACTATCTATCGATCTATCTATCTATCTATCTATTATCTATCTATCTATTTATTATTCTTTATTTTCTATCTATCTATCTATCTATCTATCTATACTATATAATATGTCTCTTACTATATATATCTATTATATTAATGCGTTTAAAAACCTGATGTGGCAAAACCGTAGCTGCGTTTATAGCCTCATCGATGTTTACCAATTTTTGTTTTGAAGTTTCTTGCGTTTACTCGCGCTGATTCGTATTATTAAACATATTTCATGAGACAAATTATTCATTTGCATGCTTTTCCGTCACAAAACACCCCACGACCGGTTTCGTGCTGTTTGCACTCATCAGGTAGGACAGTAAGATCAGGATCCGCATGCGCTTGAGTATTTTTACAATACTTACTATTGACGTTACTACTAATATATTCTTCATGGAAAATCGGGTGTTATTTATTAATAAAAAAAATTGAGTTTCTTAGAAAAATGTCACACACACACACACACAGATTAATATATATAGAGAGAGATAGAGATAGATATATATATATATATAATTATATATATATATATATATATATATATAATTTGAAAGATCTGTAATACCGAAAATTAGTGCTCAAATTTTCCATCAGTTTAAATTAACACTTTAAAATAGTCCATCAACGTAGGCACTGCGACTTGTTATTCACAAGATTGTGCAATCAACATTGATCACATGTAACACATTCCTCCAAAGTTGCTCGCACGAGTCGCTCAACAAAAACTGGTGCGAAATCGTTCGTGCTGTAGGCAGGATTAAGGCAAATATCGATCGCTTTCGGTGTTTAATCGCGTAATCTACGTCATATTTTCACAGCTTCAGGATTTTACGTACAGTACTAGATTGGAGCTCAGATTAAATAACTGCTGAGCTGAGGGAGCTCTGGTCAAAAAAAATTTGGGATGGTAAGGGGTATTACATCACACGTATTCCTGAAATGTACTTGTTGATAAATGAGAATAAATCTTGTCTATTTGGAAGAGGTTTATATTTTGAACTTTAACCTTGATTGCTAATCTCTGTCTTTTATAATGGCACCACAGATTTTCTCCCTCTACGAAACCTAGAATTACAGTCTGATATTAAATTTATTGTTTTGATTATGAAATTTGGTAGATAAAAGCAAATGAAGCACTAGTAATTTTTTATAATTGATGAAACCGATCGCTTTCATTCGATGTCGCAGATACTACCAGTGTATGTTTGACAAGGTTAGAATGCATAACCAGAATGTTTATTTAAATTTTCTACCCGATACAATTGTGAAAAAATAATCTAAATGGTAGAACATTAGAATAAATATTTGACTTCTCTAAAATTATATCATTTTGTCCTTTTCGAATTAGTAGACACTCTGCTTGGCGCATCGGTCGGGCGAGCTTAAAACAAAGTTTGGCTATGTTTGTTGCTGTTCAACTTATTGAAGATTTGACCAGCAAACTTATTGACGCCATTCTGGCCATTATTAACTTTGGTGTATAATAAATTTAGGTTTAATGTGACTTTTGTGATGAACAGCTTTAATAACGATATTGCGAGATATTATTCTTGCTCTAAGTATTTTGGCTATTCTGTGTTCACATGAAAGGATCAAATTTTTTTATCACATTTTATGAAATCCCAGTAAATTAAAATCAGTTTTACAAGTAATCTAATGAGATTTTGCACGTTCAATGGTAATGAAAGATTATACAATGACACACGGATTCAGTTCTTTATTATTTCTAATATCATATTTTTCCATACGAAAGTAATTATTTCGGGTAAATCTATGTCAAGTTATTTTTACTTACCTTCTTCAGTTTTCTCTGCTTTTGCATCCGCCTGAGTTGACGGGCGTTCTGAATTTTCAGTTTTAGGTTCAATGTTTGCTGAAACCTCTTCTTGGTTTGGCAAATCCTCACCTTCCGCTGACATGAGATCGATAAGAAAGATTCCTAAATAGATCACCGGCCTCCAACACTAACTACAGTTTGACGTGTTAATAATTGTGCTCACAGCTCCTGTGGATCACCGGAATTTGCTTCTGATACATGCGCATAAATTTATTGACACAGGATTTGCTCACAACCTAGCATGCACACAAACAATCTAAACCAATCGACTATCACCTGACTCAGCTGAGTGGATGTGGCACATTCGCCAACTGGTAGTCTGATATGGGTTGAATTAACACATGCATTGAGGTCAGTTGCTCGCACAATCGAATGCTAGTTCAGGTAAAACGGAACATTCCAATGAGGTGAATTAGAAACTATTCGTGAAGAGTGGCACCGTGCCTGTAATTTGCTTCAGTGTATGTGCAGTATGCTTGACGCAACGAGCGCCAAGTTTGAAATAAGCCTTGACGCTGCACATTGATTGCATTATCGATCGCATGACATTCATGCATCTATAATGACGACTGATATTAGCAAGCACAGTGTGTGATATAATGTAGCCAGTTGAGATGGGTAGAAGCCGTAATTAATTTCGCCAGTTCATTTCAGGTTAACAAGTGGAAGCTGGTGCACATCTGACAAATTATCACATTTCGGTCCAACATTCCACCGCGTCCTTAGGCCGCACATCAATTGACGCCATTCATCCCTGAAGTCAACCTGTCTTACGCTAATCGCGTTCATCTAAGAATCCCACAACACAAGAGAGGCCGATTGGCCTAAGGCGCTTATTACCCAGCAGATCAACGAAACACACGGTTATCCTATATAGTCAAACAAACAATCACAACGGTGATTATCAACGGGTCTCTCCCGGTTGTCACATCGATCTGATTTGTCTGTCGATTTCGTGCGAACCGGTACAATTCAAGCTCTCGCCACACAGGGCTCGTTTGAATGACATTAAAAAATTGTATATCGTTCTATTGCTGCTGACGTTCATAATCCCGAAGATGGTTTTGCCCGAACCGTTCTAATGCAAAACCGAAATATTACGGTTCGCAATTCCGTCGCGAGTTGTGTCGGTATATAAGTTGAAAAGCTCTTGATTAGCGCTATCCAATTATATATATATACACTCAAATCTCGGTACTATGCCACCTCGTTACTATGCCACTCTCGCTACTATGCCACTTTTGCTCGGTCCCGACAAAATTCAATACAAAATAAATTTACTATGCCACTCCCTACTCTCGCTACTATGCCACTATTCTGTGACTATCTAAAAGTGCATTTTTGCGCATTTTACGCATATAGTCAGCCTGTTTCAAGGTCAAACACACCATGTTTCTCCCTGACGCCAGCTACAACAAGCCAATCACCTCACGCACAACAACAAGCCTCTTTCCTACTCTTGCTTTAAGTATTGATAGATAGACCCATGGAAGCGCGCGCACAAACAGAAACTCACAACAGTGACATCGTTATTTTTCAAACTATTCAGCCCATAAAGTCAGCTCAGAAACGCAAGCAAACCGACTTTGCGCTGAAGGAGAAGTTCGAGATAATCGAAGAAGAAGCCGAATCAGTCCAAGTTGGCGAGGGAGATTAGCAAGAAATGGGGCGTCGAAGTTAAGAGAACCACCGTGAAGGGCATTCTCAGCAAGAAGGATGCAATTGAAGCTGCAATCAAAGCTGGAATTCCATCGAAGCACATGAAGCTGACGCAGCCTCATGACCCGGAGTTTGAGGAGGGAGTGCTGATGTGGCTGAAGCAATAAGAGGACTGAATCTGCCTGTCAGAGGCGATCTGATCGAGGAGAAGGCGATAAAACTGACCGACTTCATGGCGAGCGATGGTTGGTTAGACAGTTTCAAGAAGCGCAATGGCGTCACGTTCAAGACTGTGCATGGCGAAGCTGGAGCAGTGGATTCTCAATCCCTCATTGATTGGCAGCAGCAGGTTCTCCGGCCCTTACTCAGGCAGTTCTCTGCAGATGAAGTCTTCAACCTGGACGAGACTGATGCGAGCGTGTGATCGGCTAGACAACGAGATGAACGACATCCG